>JAJQOW010000467.1:0-111046 GCA_037975125.1 Latrodectus hesperus | reverse complement strand
TTATTCAAATATTATGATATAATTTAATAGATATTCTGAAAGCATTGCAATAAACTTAACTTTTCTAAATGATAAACATTGCAGGCATATTCAGTATTTGTTTCAGTCTACTTATTTTTCTTATTATTTCTTACTAAATATTAGTTTAAAATAATGAGGTTTTCCTTTATTCTCAGGCATTAATTTGAAATTAATTTTTGTATTTGCATTTGTGTAGATGTCTGGTAATTTAATCAGTGTAATAAACTTATAGTATTGATTGATTCTTTAAGGTATTCAGTTACCAATTTTTACCTTATATAATATATTTTTACCTTATATAATATACCTTATATAATATTTTATATAATACCTTATATAATATTTTACCTTATATAATATAAAATTTATATAATTTTTTAAATTTTATGATTCATTTAATAGGTTTAGCACCACTGCATCTCTCCATTATAAATGAATCAGAAATTTGCACTAAACTTCTAATTGAAGCTAAAGCAAATATAAATGTTACTGATGGAAAATCAGGAAAGACACCTTTGCACCTTGCTTACGAGCAAGACTCTAAATTGAAAGAATACTTACTTTCACAAGTTAGTATTAACAATTTTTTGGTTATTTTTTAAAATTTTCTCATGAAAATTAAATTTATTGTTGATAAATTTTTCTTAAGATAAAGACAAGAGCTTATTTATTTCTAATTATAATCTATCAGAATATTGAAAATCAATTATTTTTGTTACATGGAGAAATAATGCATAAAAATAATACTTTTTTTAAAAAATTTTAGTATTGATTGGGAATAAAAAAATTTAAATGATAAGTATTAGTAATTGTGATTTGTTGTATGTGGATTTAATTGAGGCACATAGTTAACTGTTGTCAATTTTTTTCAAGTTTTTATTTTCTGTAAATGTTCTAAAGATGTTGTAAAATAAAATAAAAAATTTCTATTTTTATAGAGTTCATTGCTTATTGCAAAATAATTCTTTTCTTATTATAGAATAATGAAAAGGAAAAATCTGAATTTTTTTTATATTTTACACAATCCAACTAATTAATTCTTACCTAGTTAAATATTAAAAAGAAGTTGTATTTACTATAAATTTCCCATGCTAATTTATAAATGTTTCTTTCTATAAATTTGAAATAAATACTTTTAGAGCGCTATATACTTTTAGCTTTTTTGAACCTTTATTATTTTCTTATTTGATAATTTTTGATTTAATATTGCACAGTTTAAATCAAGGATAACTAAACTCATTTATTATATAGTGTAAAAATCCAATATTTTATGTGATCAACCAGTAATATATTTCATATATTATTAGGATAACTTATTTGAGTATTTGAGTTAAAAAAATTTTTATTTAAATTAAATTTTATTACAAAATTTCTTTTGATAAATTAACAATTTACCTCATATTTTCAACATTTTATTATTATTTGACTTTGCCTATCAGATTTCTGAAATTAACCTTAATTTTTATAAATACAGCACAATTATGCTAGTTTATTTTTTAAGTTAAATTCTTTTAAAGTACTGTGAATTTCATAAAACTATTCACTTTTATGTAATCCATAAACAACTTAGATAATAGACAATCAACTTTAGTTTTTCTGCATTTATAAAAAACTAATAGTTATGTGGCATTATAATTATTTAATCTAATGTTGCACATAAGAAAGCTGACATAAGAGGTAATTGATTGTGATAATTATTCAACATACAAGAACTACATGAAACATTCTTATTTTTTAAATATATAAGATTAGTTAAGCTTATCTAACATTCTTTTACACTTCTTAACCATGAATAGTATGATTAATTTTAAATCTTAAATTGTTATAAATTGTAATTTATAGCAAATTATCTTTACAAAAATATAGATAGAATAAATTAACACTAAAATTAACATTTTTATTCACATTAGATAAAAAAGAAACTTTTATTATTTTTATAACATTTGAATTGTATACAAAGCAGATATGTGTAGACTAAATAAAGAACATGTAACATAAATTTTGTATTTTTAAAAGGAACTTTTACTTTTTAAGTCATATTCTGGTTGCTCATGGAACAAATAAGTAAACTTCCTGGTGTTCAAAAAATGAATAATTGCATTAGAGAACTAAACACTTTTCCGAAACTTTTTGTTTAGTTAAAAGCATAATTATTTTATTTTCATGAAGTTTTTTAACTTAGCATTTTGTTTCCTTATAAATGTTATTTATTACTGAAAAAATTATTTTTTTAAGTGCATGTAATATATATGTTATTATTAACATTTAAAAATACATTTTAGTACTTGAATATTCCACTAAATTATTCTTATTTTCAAAATTTATAAATTAGCAATTTTTGTTACCTTAATTTATGGTTCGGAACTTAACTGTTTAACTAAGTAGACAATTTTAAATGAAATTACAATTCGAGTTTGTTTGAAATTTCAGAATTTCTTGTCATTGTTAGTCAACAATAAATTTCTTGCAATGTGCATAAAATTTTCCATTTTTATTTTTCCATTTAATGCAAAATTATAAATAATGTAAGTAAATAAATAAAAATGTGTAAAGAAATTTAATTTTCATTTCTCATTGCTATTAATAGAATAAAACTATTTTTAATCATGTGTGTTAAAAATGTGTTTCAGTAATTTTTTTATTTATAAATAACATTCTGCTCTCCCCAACTTTTTACAATGTAATATGTATTTATACTATGAATTACATCTTGCAATTTTTGACACATTTATAATTTGAACAAAATATTTATATTCTTTGTATTTTTATAGTCTGGTATTGATGTAAATGCTCTCGATTTCACTGGAAGTCCTCCTATTTCAAAAGTAACTTCATTTGATGAAAATAAAGAATTAAAATCTGCTAAAGATTATATGAAGGTAAGCAGGTGAAATAAAATTTGATCAATTGCTGGTTAATTGTTAAATTTAGTCTTATGTCTTTTTTACTGTTGAGGTTATAAAAAATTATAAATATTCAGTAAAAGATAAAAATAGTTAAACTATATTTCATTTTCATAGTTTTTGTTTAGTTGTTTACAGAGAATAGTTTGAAATTCTAGTATTTAGATTCCAGGAAAATATTTGTCGAAAATTTGCTTATAATTATCAATATAATATTCTTTAATACCAATTTTTATCTTGAACAAGTTTTGATATAATAATTCCTAGATGTTTTGATGAATATCTTTATTACCTACACTTCAAAACTAATATGCAAAATATGTCTGAATTTTGTATCTATTAAATTTTAATAATAATAATTAAGTCCTATCAAAATGTGCAATATTTTCTGAATCAAAATACAAACTTATTAGAAATAAAATAGTTTTAACTATTAGTGGTATGAACTGACAGTTAAATTAATTATTCTTTCTTTAAAACTATAATTTATAGCTGCATTGTGTTAAGGAATACTAATATCCTATTAGAAATGAATAGGTAATGGAATTTAGTTTACTGTAGTCATAGAAATATTTATAAAAAGTATGACAACAATTTCAATTTTTCTAGTTCAAATCTTTTCTAATAAATCTTTGCATATAACTTTCTGCAAATAACTGGAAATTATTTGGAAACATTTAAATAGGAATTATATCTCTAAGAAATTTCTAAGTCTAAATGACTAGCAAATTATGTGAATCAACTTCATTTTCTAGTTTGCATTATTTTTCATAAGTAAACTTAATACTTAAAACACTGGTCATAATATGTGATTTCTTGTTATGTCATTCATATGGTGTGCAAGTAGTAATTTTTAATATAAATTTGAAATTTGCTTAAACTTAGTTTAGGTTTCTTAAAACTTTTAATTTAAAAGTTTGTGCTCTGTGTGAATATTATATTTCTTCTATTTCTTAACACTTTTATTAACTTTTATCCATTCTAGTTTTAAATTCTCAATGTATTTTTTATTATTTTGTGCAGTAAAAAATTTATTTTCAAGATTATTCTTTCAAAATAAATTTTATGGTTTATTTATGCAATGTTATTGCATGGGTGAAAAGCATTGAAGTTTAATGAAATTATTGATTTACAGCCATACTGCATTGATAATAGTTCTATAAATACGAAAGAGCATGTATCAGAACCAAGTAAAATTGCTTTGTTTGAAATTACTAAACCTTCACAATGCTGTATTGAGGTAAGTTTTATGAATTTTCTTTTTAAAGGATGTAAAAATCTTTTTTTTAATATAGTTATAAGTTAATTTTAGGAATATTTGATTCAAAAGCAAGTGTAACTTAAATTGATCCTTAAACTAGTGGATTATTTATTATGTTGATTATTAAGTTTTAAGTTTATAAAGTTACATAAAATCCTTCATGGATGTAATAAGAATTTATTTTGAAAAGGCAAATAATTACAATCATTTTATATTTTAATAAAATAAATTTTAAATTGAGAGATATAATTTTCTATTCAAAAATAAATATTGAGAAAACTGCAGTTTATTTGAACACATAAACGTTTTACAAAATACTGATTTTTATTCCCATTTAAAATAAAGATTTTCTGCGTAACAGTTTATACTTGTATCGATAAAAACATAAAACTATTACTTTAATAAATAAGAGAATAAACAACTATGCTGTACATTTCAGTTATAAAATTAATTTACATGTTTAAATAAAGTTAAGGAAGAATCAAATATATCAGATACACTATGAATAACAAATTTAAAAATGTATAACAATTACATAATTTTCAAATTTTTATTTTTACATAATCTAGCTCCCCCCACTCACAAAAAATCTCATTCTTGTTTTTACAAACCTCTTATTTAAGAACAATCAAAATTTTACAAACTAGTGTCTAGTCCATAATGCAATAATAATTTTACTTCTCATTTATAAACAAAAATGTTGAAAATTCTTTTGCAAAATCATTTTTTGTCTGTGTTAATTTTTAATCTGTATCTTTTAATTTCTTTTCCTTTTATATGAGTGGTAAAATTGGATCCACGTTTTCATTTGAGAATCATAAATTCTTTAAATTTTGGATTTATATACTTCTGATGTTGAAATGTTGATTATTATAAGCAGTTCTTGTGAGTTTTCTCCCTCTTAATGTAACTCCTATGTTACAGCTCATGCAACAGAATATAATCAATTATTTAGAATTATCTTATGAAAGAGATGTTTCAGGTACAATGCATGTGACAGTCAGCTTCAAATGATACTGCAGAAAAAATTATATTCAAGTCATTTTGATATGCAACTTTTATATTATCACTCTCACTGAAGAAAATTACAAAAATTTGTCTAACAACTTGAGTAAAGATATGTTATTGATTTATTTGAAGGAAACCTGCTTCTGTTCAAAACTTTATTTCAGAACTTTTTGTTTGTGGACTCAGATATAATATGTGTGTAAGAAATATCACAGATGATTAAATAAATCGAGAATAATAATGAAAATTTAAAAAAAAAACTTTAAATATCAAACAAGGAGAAAATAATGCAGTACTATGACTATCCACAAAACAAGCAGATGAATGGCTAATAAGATTGAGACACTTTTTGAGAAAAATAGCAATAAAATGCTTTGCTGCATTGAAAAAATAGAAAATGTTTTTTAAAATGTAACTTTAAAAAATTAGTAAGCTATTTGTTTGATTATTCATCAATAAATTGAAAGTAAGAATTGTTATTCAGTATGAAAATTTTACATGTGTTTCTGATATAGTGCATGCTAAATACTTCTTTTTAATAATAATTTATTTTTAAAAAACGCAGTGTGTATAAAAAATATTTTTGGAATCTCTCACTTATTTTTCTATATTATCAGCTTTCGATTTCAGTATTATTTTATCAGTTTCCATTAATTTGCAAAAACGAGTGTCTACTGTATTTAATTATGCTGAATCATATCATTTTGATTCTTGCTCCTTGGTAGAAAACAAATTTTCCATTGTTAATGCAACAATGGAAGAATTATTTCTGTCTTATTCTACCAAAAAAATTGTATCTACACTTTTGGCAAAGTTAAATTCACCAAATATGTTACAAATTTTTCCTGAAAAGAATAATTTAACTTATTTTAAAACAATCTAAATATTGGGGTTTTCAAAACTTAATATTTGGGTTTTATTTAAGTATTTTTATCACACTCTCATAATTAAGTTTATAACAATTGAAGTTCACAATGGCAAATACTGATAAAGAATAATTGAAATTACCCATTTTTAATTTAAAAATGGTTATCAGGATTAGAGGTTATCAGTTTTTGTTTTGATTATATATGACGTTATATAGAAGATGCAATGGAGGTGCTCAAAGTATAGAAAGGACTTAGGAATTCACTTATACTTCAATTTTTTTGGGTAGTAATGGATTTCAAAGTATGGATAAAAATGAGAGAATATTGCTAAATTTAGTATTGTAAAATGGTTATATTTAAGGAGCTTAATGCATTAACTCAATTTATAGATTTATTATTGTGTGATTACAGATGCAAAATTATTAACATTGTTATCTGGAGATATTTTTCTTTGCTTAATGAATTGTGTCTTTGACTTTTTTATTATCATTAAAAAGTCATTGATAAGGATAAGCATTCAACACATTAGGATTTAGCTGTCCATTTTTTTGTAGCATTTATGTAAATAACACAACGGTTACAAAAAACTCTTAATATTATCTTGTTGAAATGTTAAATATTTTGTTTTACAACAGTTTAAGTATTTATGCAACATTTGTATTTCATTGAAATATTAGACATTTTGCTCATTCATTCTAAAGAGTTATATTTTCTTGTCTTTCCAAACTATGAGTATTTCAGCAAAATATTCCTAGATATATATCCATATTACTTCCAGCGCTTAATATAAATTATGAAATGATATTTTGTATGCATTTTTAAAAGTCAAGAATCAAATACAAATTAAAATACTGAAATGTAAAAAGTTATGAATTAAACATGCTGTAAAGATATGCATATAAAATAATTATATTGAAATATTATAATTTAATGCAAGTGACAAACTTAAAACTTTTAATTGTCTTTATTAATATTCAAATGTTGCAGTGATTTTTGAAGAAAGTTTTCAGTAAATTAATGATGTATTAGTTTAAACTATTTTTGTAATATTCCACTGTAATTTTTTCTGGTGTTTTACTTTTTAATGACATAAAAATAAATTGAATGAGTTTCCACATTATGTCCATTATTAATTACCTAAAATAAATAAACCATTTTATATAATCTAGGAAAAATTTTCTTCATTTTTTTATGTTTATTTAAACTTTAGTTTTATATAACTGGTAAACTCATTTTTATATACCAAACTTCTTAAATACAATTTTCCTAATATTAGCTAAATGTGTCTAATAATTATTGTACTTATTAACTTGATATCAGTTTTATTATTACTTAAGTATATTTAAAGTCATAAGTTTTTGTAAAGAATATACTCCCAAAGTGATTTTTAATTGCATGAATTTCAACTTAAAATAAACTGTGTGCATTTAATTTATATTGATGTATATATAGTTTAAATCAGCAATTTTTTAAATTAGTTTTTCATGACTAGGAATTGTATATTTGATTTAAAAATTACTATACTGAATTTTTTATAATGCATTAATTTATGTATACTTATTAGTTTATTTTTAGCTTACTTTACAATTTAAATAGCATATTTTTAAATGAATATAAATATAGTATTGAAATAGTTCTCTCTCTTCTAGATTTCATCAGAAATAAGTGAGGAAGATAGCTCCACTTCTGCATCAGAAAGTGAAAATTGTAAGTAAAATCTAACTAATAATGTAAGTTAATTGAACTAAAAGTAAAAAATTATAATGTTATAGACATTTATATGTTAAATAAAGAGATTGGACAAAATAAGAATGGAATATTTAATTCAGTTAGAAAAGTTGATCAGTAATTATTATTTAAATTTTCAGTCTTTATTCATTATTTAAAATAAGTAAATTACTTATAGCTTAATGGTAGGGAAGCACCAGAATTACTAAATTTAGCATTTCCTGCAAAAATATAAAATTAATTAATGTTAAAAATTGGTTATTTGAGAATTTTAGTTTGAAATAGTATTTACATTATATTTATTCGGATTTGATATTTGTTTTTACTTTTTTCCTTGATAGTAAGTAATTTTTTAATGTATGGCACGTTACTAACATTTTATAAAATGCACATATATTTTGTTATATATATGTTAATCTGCGTTAGCTTGGCTTCTTATATTAATTTTATATTTAAAATGGTTTTTTATAATTCCCAGTGAAATTGTGAATAAATCTTGTGAACTAAGTGTCAACTTAAAATATTCTACACTTTACTAACAACTTTTGTCTGGATTCATTATGTTATGCATAACCCTAAAAAATTAACAATGTTTGCTAGTATATAAATTGAATGATGTAATTGATTTATTATTCCTTAGAAAAAAATATTTTAATAAATATTTGATGTAAATCCAAATTAACTAAGCTAATTTGTTTCTGATCCTAGAAACTGATTAACCAAATTATATTTCCCTGACAATAATAAAATTTTTAGCAGCTGAAAATAACTTAAGCATGAAATATGTTTTATGCATTATCTTTTATACATTACATATACTTTTCCCTTTTAATACCATCCATGATCATCTCTCTCTATCTGCTTATGTGAGAGAGAGAGAGTACGCAAAAATGCAATAAATTGTTTGTTAAAAAAATTTATAAATACAAAAATTAGCTATATATTAAACCAGAACATTGTTATATCTAGTATAAATAAAAACTGTTTAAAATCATTTCAGTATTGAATGTCTTTTTCTTATACCAACTTTACAAATTGCTTGTGAAATTTATTAATGTTTTTGCTGAATAAAGGAACCTTGTATAGCATTATAAATATGAAATGTTATAAGAATTTAAAACTATTATTTTCCTCTTCCTTTTATAGAATCAGGTTGGTAATAGTGTATAAGCCTTTCATAATTTTAATCACATAATTTAACAGTTTTAAAGCTTTTATTAAAATATTTAATAAAATTCTATTTTCAAAAATCAGCTTGCTTTTTAATATTTGTAGCATAAACAAATTCATCTTTTAAAAATCATTAAAAACACATATTACTCATGTCAACTTATTTCATAGTTCCAATTTGTCGTTACTTGCTTTCTGATAGTTTTCTTATTTTTTAACTTACACCTTATAATTGCTTACAAGTTTTTAAACAATTTTTGTTTTTTAATGTTTAATATAAATTAGGGTGTTAAAAGTTTTCTTACTTTGGGGTCATAATATTTAACTAGTTCATAAATTTTACAATTTTCTTTCTACTTAGACAAATGTGTAGATTTATATATTTGTTTGAATACTTATTGTGTTAAGATTGTATTTCTTTTTACATTTGTTTAGTTTTTTTTACATTTCTATTTCTTGTACCATCTAATAATTTTATTATTTTAAAAAATTTTAATTTGGAAATTCTTAATCATTAAAATGTTAACCACAAACATTTCCAAATAAGAAATTTAGACAAATTATCCAATATAGCTGCCAGATTAGACATTAATACTGGTAGCGATAATAAATTAGAAAATGTATAAAGGAAAAAAAATTAATTTTGACATTGAACTGCAGTTTCCCCAAGAAAATATTTTAGTAAATTCTTTATATGTATAAAATTCTATTAAAAAACATTTTAGAAAGATCTGGAACATTTCAAAATTAAACACCCATACATATAAAACTGAGAATATGGAAATGAGTTTTAAAAAATAACAATATCTTTGCGATAAGTTTTTTCCTGAACTTTCTTTAGACAAAAGTTATAAAAAACTACATTAAATTTTTATATTTTAATGCTTTGGAACAAATTTTTATTTGTTTCTAACACCTTTTTGAAATTAATAAATATTACTGAGGAGAATTGGAGTGTATCAATAAAATCAAATATACATATTATTCATATATTTTTTAATATATTTTTTGAGTATGTAAGTTAGATTAATGTCCTTTGCCTCTATTTTGAATCAATTTTTTTAGTTGGAATGAATGACATTTTTAAAATTAATGTTTATGTAATTAAATATTTGCTGTATTTAGGGCGTTGAATCATTTCTGCTAAATGTCTTAGTTTTTTCACATGAAAATCTTGAAATTTTTACTAATTTATAATTCAAATATTTGAATAACACATTACTTTCAATAATTTTCACTTGATAATTTAGAATTATAAAAAAGACATTTTCTTTATTTTTCTCTTCATTTTATTGTGAAATTAAATATAATTCATTAATGTTTTTTTGCAGTGAAAGTGATAATTGATTCAGAGATTGAAAGAAAACTTTGCGAAATTTTAGATTCAAATGGGCAATGGAGTAAGCTTGGAGCTTACATAATGGATAAAAATGAATTAGATATCATTGCAGATCTAGATTCAGCTCCTACACAAACTATACTTAACCAGCTTAAGGTAAGAAATTTTTTAGCATTTTTGCGTATCATTTTAATGTATCTGATAATTTAATTTGAAAATATTTCAAATTTACCAGATATTTTTAATACTGAAGATATTTATTTTATCAAATATATTTTTATTCTTTGAAGAAAAAAATATAAGAAAAGTTTCACTTTTTCATTAAAAGATGTGAAAATTTTTAAATCTAAAGATTTTACTTTTAAAAATTCTTTTTATTTTAAATTTTATACTAATTTTTTCATTTAAAATTTTTTCTTGTTATAGAAACGTCATGGTGAGAAGTATTCAGAAGAACTTATATACATATTAAAGGGTAGGGAATTTAAAGAATTAACAAAAATGCTAAAAATATAAATTAGCATAGTTATGAACTATGTAATGATTTGGAAGGAGAAAAAAGAGCTTTTCTCCCAGTATTATTTTTATCATGTATTTTTATGCAAATATTAATGAAAATTTAAATTGTATTTTAAATTTTCTGCACTTGTTTTTTAATCAGATAATCAATTTGTTCCTTTTAAAAGACAAATTTGTATTGTAAACTCATATTTTATCTGTTGCTTTTATGTACATTCTTCCCATAATGCTACTGGGTGTTTTTAAATCTTTCTTAAATTTGTGCCTAAATTTTTTTTAACATCCAGCACTAAATACTTTATTATTTTGATAATTTTATTTGTAGCTTAATCGTCCTTAACAAAAGAATTACGATTTCTTGCATTAAGTATTTGTTTTAAATGCTTAACTGATTTTTAATTTTCATATGCTTGTATGTAGAAATTATATACAATTTCATATGTGACAATAGCACTATGAATAAAATTATGATTTAAATTCTTTATTTTTTTACATTACACTAAATAAATTGTTTGTATTCCATATTGATTTTTTTAACTTGTTTTGTAGTTATTTTGCACTATAACATATCAGTATTAACTTACATATTAAAAATAAGTTTTCCATAAATTTTACACACATATACTGATACAATTTAGCAGATATAGATTTTTCACAATTTCAGAGTGTTGTGATTCCATGCTGCACCAAAATATGAGTACTTCTCAATAATTAATATTTAGTTTAAGAATATTTTTCATGTTAGAATAATGAACAGTATTAATAAAATTTTAATACTTTTCACTATCATTCTGTATATTTTTTTAAAATGTTTTAGTATCTTTTATCTTAAATATTATTAAGACTAAATTCCATCAATAAAATTTATAAATATTACAAATATTTAGAAAAAATTAAACAAAACATTGAATTATTTAATTAAAAATAGAATGTTGATCATGTGTATTAGGTCATTAAAAATAGTATTAATGATGCTATGATTGAATGAACTTTCTTACGTAAAATATTAGTTTTTATTAAATAAATTCAAGTTTAATGATTCTTATTACGTTAATCAAACTTTGCAATAAAAATACAAAAGAATTTATGAATTTTCTGCGAGAGATAAATTTTGATAGTCTTGTAAAAATAAATCCTAAATATATGCAAAGCGTTAATCCATTCCTAGGATAAATCTATAATCCTTTGAGAGTGTTTTTCTAAACTTTGATATTATTGGATCGTTGATTTAAATAGCCAATCCCGAAGAAATTGAGTTTTGATGGAAATCTTATCAAGGTATTGATAACTAAAATACTTGCTTGGTAAAAAAAAAATCTTACACTTTAAAGATACTCTTGAAATTTATGAGAAATTTAACAAGATAAACATTAACATGCACTTAAAAAAATTTCTATCAAGTTTCATAAAGAGTATGTTGCCAATGCTCCCAGGCACAGAAATAAATGAGACAATAACATTAAAAATATAATAGATCTATTTTTTTCTATGGATCTGATGATTCAACTTTCTATAAAAGTAAATAATATTTAACAGTCAAAGTCACAACATGTCCTTTACCTGATCAAATCATAAACAAATTGTGTAAAAAAGATCTTACATACACAGCAGAATCATTAGGATCAAAGACAGTCACATATCATTAATATGAAATATTTATGTAAGTAATAAATCCAAGAACCACTTAATGATATACTGATTAGTTATCACATTTTTAAGACATCAATAAACTACTATCATAAATGAGTTTTCCATTTGTATTCATTCATATTATTACTACGTATTTTATGAATGAAAAAAATTATTTGAATCACAATGTTAATTGATCATCCATAGTCTAATTAAATTAATAAAGCTGCATAAATTGTGTAATCATACAGTGTAGTCTTAATATATCTTAGAATATATATTTAAAAAAAAATTACTGGGTATTATTTTTAAATTTCCTTTACTATACTTCAAATTAAAAATAATTAATAGGCCACGAAAATGGAAACTTAATATTTAATGATTTCAATCAATGTATTAACATTGATATGAGAATAGTTTTTTCATTATTGTAATTTCATATTGAAAAATTCAGTAAACATAAAAATCCAAAAATAAATGTTTTGAATATATTTCTCAATCTTAGATAACTAAAATTAATGTACACAATATTTTCTAATTGGAACATTTATGTGTTAATCGTTTCAAATATACAGATAACTATGTAAACAATTTTTATTTTCTGCTTTAGACATTACATTCAAGATAAATTTTATGCTATTTATAAATATTGAATAAATAAAAATAACTTACACACATTTTTTTCATTTTCAATATTCATTAAGTTGTAGAAAATATGTTTAAATGTGAAGGACTTGTAATTAAAAGATACACACTGAACAAGTTTATAGCACATTTTTAATACAAAATGTAGTACAATACAAAGTTTTTTCTATACACAAAATCTAACACTTTTTTTCCGAGATTTTAACACTTTCTTAGGCATTAAGCGTTAGTAATGAAAAATTCAACAATTTCCAGTAACATTCCTGTTTTTCGTTCAAAAAGTTAAAATTTTTCAAAATATCAATAGTTTATCAATAAAATAATTAATACATTTAAAACTATAGCTAGCTAGCTCATTTAAGCTACATCAGTTAATATGAATAAATTTATGTGATCTATTCCTAAATATATATATATTGAAAATGTCTGGAAAGACCGAAGTATAGTGTCTATTCAAAAATTTATATTTTCAATGTGTTGCTGAATTCATTACTGCCATGCTCAATGCCTCAGGTACAGCACCAAATCATAAGGGAATAGAATTTTCATTATGATCTGAATATTATTATTAAATATATGTCCCACATAACTTAAGCGAACATTTGTAATAAAAACAGAAAAAGCTTTGTACTTTAAACAACTTTCCACAACACCGGGGAACATAACAAATGTAAAATACAATATACAGTTTTTCTAAACTTAAAATGAAACATGTAATACTTTAAAATAAAATAAATTGTGATAATATATATTGCACTTCGAATACACTGCAAATAGAACAGTGATAAAAATGACTTTACAAAAATGACTATGTATAGAAGCTTATCTAGAATATTTGGTAAAATACATTTTTTAATTATATATATATATATATACACATGTGTTTGCATATTTTTTGTAATATTGTATGCTAGAAAAATCAATCCCATTACAACAATATCAAATAAAGAATCTCGACATACTTTCATTATACAAAATTTTGGCACTTATAAAATATTATAAGATAAGTAATAACCATCATTCATTCCAAATACTTAGGAACTAAAAATATAACAGTATTAAACAAGAGAAGCAAAGATTCAAACACAAGGGTTTTAAAACAGCGAGAAATTTTTTATACAAAGCACTTTTTTGTGCGGAATCAGTGGTATTAGTGTGCAGTTAATATAAGTTTAGGAACTCGTAAATATTGAACTGTAAAATGAAAATTGTGATATAAATGCAATAAAATACTTCTCAAAAAGATTTAGAATGACTACTTTTTCTGAAATCTTTGGCATTAGGTTTTTCAAAAAGAGCATTGTTCATAAATGACTAGAAAACAATGCACAACTCAAAGATTAAGAGTATTCAAGAAGATTGTTCATACTTGGCAACTAAGGCTTCTATGAGTTTGAGCTTTGCTTTGGAATTCTAAAATATATAGAAAAAATATTTTTTAATAAAACTTAATCATTAAAATTGTTTTCATTGTGATGCATGTCCTTTAAAAATAAATACAAAATTAATACAAACATTTGCACAGTGGCTAATTTTAAGAAATCGATATCACATGTATTATAAAATAAATAAAACAAATTATTGATAAAATTTCGTCTATTGCATGCAAAAATGTGTGTCAAATTCGAAATTTTGATTAAATATACATCAACAAGTTTATAAACATATTTTATATTTCTTACATACATATATCCTGTTCTTAACTAGCTTTCATATAAGCATATATGATTCATTTTAAACCAAAATAATTTGGAAATCGTTTAATAACAATTTCTTTTTGAAATTATATTTTGAACTCACTTTGAAGGAAAAGAAAATAGTAACATTTATTTAGGAGTAGAATTTAAAAATGGTTTCAGTTGATATTAAAATTGTAAAATGCAATTTTGTACAATTTCATTTTTTTAGAAGAATACTTTCATCTCTTTCGAACTAATTTAATGATAATCTTTTTTATGAAACACTAATTTAAGTAAATGGAGGTGAGAAATTCTTTTAACAATTTGAATTCAATTGTCTCTACTATAGAGATAACATAGAATACATTAAATCAAGGATAAATAAAGCATTCAATGCTTTTAGGTTCTACATAAGGTTTGGAGAGCAAAAAATATTATATAATTAGTCAAAAATAGAAATGTATGATGCAACAGTAAAATCTACTTTTATATGGTGGTGAATGCTGAAAACTAAATTACAGTGAAAAAAAATTAATGCATTCCATACAAAAAGTTTCAGAAAAATTCTGCAAATTTGAAGAGTGGACGACCCAAAATAATTTAGGCAGATGATCTTATTGAAAAAAATTTTTAGATGGGCCAGCTAGGAACTGTCTGAGAAACAGCCCTGTACCAGTAAGCATGAAGGTAATTCATGGGCTCATGCCCAAAAGGGACATACTGGCTGCAATGCAAAGCAATATAGATTAAAACTATTTCTTCACTATTAAATTGCACTGATATTTTATACTTCCAAATAAGCATTAATTAAAAACAATTTAATAATTAGTATGTAATGAAGATTTTTTATAGATTTTCAAGCAACAAATCACAATAATTTTCTAGGAATCGCACTAATGTTTTCTAAGAGATGCGGTGAATGTCACTTTGAGTAAATATTCTTTCTTATTTTTGAGAAATTACATCTATAATTCTACACACATATAGTTTTCAATTATATTTTTGAATGATATAAAAATACGAACACTTATAACAATTAGTACATTTTATATAAATTAATAATCATTTTGAAATTATTAATCATATATATTAATAATCATTTTGAAAGCATTCAATGAATTGCAGCTACAAAATAATAATTTCAATTATGTATTCAAAATTCTTTACACATATTACACAATAATGGATATCTTTTGAATTAGAAATTTATTAACAGTTCTTTTTCACAGATTTACTCTGAAAGTAACTAATTTTACTAAACATAATCTATTAAAATCAGAAACCTATAAAAAATATATGGTAAATATGAAAACTAAATACAATTATCATTTATATAAAACTTTAGTTAAAAAAATAGTTTTTTAAAAAAATTTATTCCAGATTTATCGATTCATTTGATTATTCAAGAAAATATTATATTTTAAGATCTTAATAATTTTAATTTTTACTTCTCTGAAGATTTACTACAAGTGTTTGACTTTTAATTTATGTTAATTTATCAGTTCTATCAGAATATTTGTCATAATATATCATTGACATATATCATCTTATATGCTTCTATAAACTTCACCTTTCAGTATTTTATTCCAGATAAAATATAATCATTCATTTCAACCAATGAATGTATGAAAAAAACAGCGAAAAAAGTAACAAGAATTTATATAGATAAATGTTAAGAAATTAATTTAAGATTTACAACAATATAGTGCTAAGCGATACAAATAAAAATAAGTACAGCAAATACACTTATATTTAATAAAAAAGCTAAAGCACATTTTCTGCAAATCATAAGATTTATTACATGTAAGAAAATAATAAATATTTCATTACTTAATTTTGAGTAATTGATCACCAATGTCACTTTAAGTGTTACTACTACAGAAAATAACTTCTTTAACAAATTCTCTGTTATAACTGCAAATTTTTCAAAATAGAAATGTATCAAAAGGCTTAAAATCTATTACAATATTAAAAAAGATTCTATTTTGAAAGCTGCATTTACTATTAAATAGATATGAATATATGAATTACAAAAGATATGAATTACATAGATATATAGATATGAATTACAAAGTGTTGCTATTGAATATATATTATGAATTACAAAAGAAAGATATGAATTACAAAAGATGATATGAATTACAAAAGAAAAATGTCATGAAACGGAATTTCAGATTGATAAATTCTTAATTACATTTCAAATACATAAATGTTATTTTTAAATTAATATCATATTAAACTTAAAGAAAAAGGGGCAATTTGAAGTATACATATAATTTAAATAATAGTGTTCTGCATGTAATGTTATAAGGCAGCGGATATTATCAACAATTATATTTTTTACTTATAATAAAATAGAAATTTAATTGTGGTATGAATTATTATCTACATTGAATTTACTTAATGAAAAAGTAATTTTTTTATGTATTCTATTATAATTTATGTTATATTATACATTTTAATGAAGAATAAAAATAAAAATTTTACTTTGTATTCCGTATAACCAGATTCCATAGCACGTTTATCTTCTCGTTGTGCTCTCCTAAAATGAAATTTTTTTAAGAAATTAATATATTTTTAATTGCATATATATATATATATATATATATATATATAGACACACACACAAAATTAAGAATTTCTTTTAAGAAATATTTTTCAGGAAAAATATATAATGGACTTAAATAACAACAATAATTCAGCATTTTATTCAAAAGTGATGGAATTTTCACAAAAGAGTACCTTTTTTAAATTTATTTACAATTAATAATTATCAATTTATTAAATAATATTAATATAAAAACTTATGTATAAGTAAATCTCTAAACTTTTTTCCACGAATAAAAACTTATCTCCAATCAGATATCAATTTATTTTCCATTATGTAATTACTAGAACACAATATATATCTATATAACATCACTTAATTATTTTATGCAGATAAGTTGAATATAGTAGTTTATAAAAGTATATAACAAATACAAACCTTCCATGTTCCTTTTTAAAATGTTCTTCAAATTCTCTTAGAATTTTTCTAAGACGTCGCTTTTCTTCTCTTACAGCTTGTAATTCTTTTTCAAGCTCAGATCTAAAAAATAAGGTTTTTGAGTAACACGAGGAAAAAATTTTTAATGAACAAAGATTTCAATTTAATGTCAGGATACATAATTAATAATTATTTTATTGAGAATAGAAAATTGTAACTTACATTTATGTGGTTTTGGTTTGTTTGTCGCTCAACGATCATTTTTTGCACACGAGGGCTAATCAGACCGGGACCTACAGTTTAAAATGGATTCCGAACCACTACAAACATCCATGCCAAAGGTGGGATACGAACCCACGATTGTTGAACCTAAGGCAAGAGCGCTAACCATTCGACTGCCAGCTCAGCCTTACATTTATGTGAACTATATTGACATACCCCTGTTGTATGTACATATACTAATATGTACATCAACGGTACAACAAAAAGATTTTTTATACTATTTAAATCATGTTGATAAATACAACATTTCACTAACTTGCCAGTTGTTAGAGATAAATACTTGCATTTATTTTTTGCCCCCGTGAAACTTTAATAAAAACAATTTATAATTTGAAGTGTCACTAAAGTTATCAATAAATATCCTTTTAAGATATTTATAATTATAATTATTAATGATAATTACTTTATCAAATTGCAAAGTATAAGATTTTAAGTTAAATTTTAATTTAAAATGATATTAATGTATAAGTATTTTCAATCATTTGTGCAATAAAAAATTTTTAAGAAGCAATTTTTTTTATCATTTGATGAATAAAAAATAAAAGCACAATTAAAAATTAATGTGAAGACAATTAATGGAATTACAAAATTCCATTTGACGATGTAGTAGTGAATATAATGTAAGCCTTAAACATTAAAATTAAATATTTGCTTCAAATAATCACTCATTAAATTGTATGAATATTACAAAAATCCTACAATTGATCAAAATTAAAAATATTAGAACTTGAATCAAAAAGGAAAATCACTAAAAGAAAAAATGGACATGCCTTCAATGCTCAAATATTACAATAATAACTATTGTGTCCATATTTTTACTATCACAAAATGGCTCTTTTTTTCTCATTTAATTCAAGAAATGTTTAGTATTAATTATTTTAATATTAAAATGAATGAATGAAAATGAATGAAATTATTTTAATATTAAAATGAATAAGAAAATACTTATTCAATAATAGTCTGGCTCTGAAATTTTCATTTTATGATTTACTTATTTCAAAGCTGAATCATTCTTTAAAATCTCATTTTATTCTGTATTCATTAATTTCTGAGTCTTTACACAAAAGAAATACAAAAGCTACCATAATCTTGAACCAATTTTAATTCAATATTTTTTATATCAAATATTTATGAAAATATTTTAAGACGTTGTAGGAACAAATGAAACCAAGTAATAAGAAATAAAGCATTTTTCTAGGGAACTTTAAACAAACTTTAGAAGAAAATTATTTTTAGTGTTAGACTGCATTGGGAAAATTTATATCGTTGGTACAGTGAAAATAATAGCAGATAAAAAATTTTGCTAAAATAAAAATAGATAACGCTATACTCATTTGATCTCTAAAATGTTTTTATCAGCTAATTATTATTCATTTAAAGATTTAGCTTGAAGTTATTATCATTATGTATCATATTTGCTGGTATATAAGATGCACTTCTTTTTTATACACATTTTTGAAGGATAAAGAACAACAAATATGAAGTAATACTTTCTGCAAATACTCAATCTATCAGGAAAATAACACATTTTAACCTTTGTCAAAACCCAAACATTCATCTCCAGAACTTAATGAAGAGTGACTGGATACTTCTTTTAAATCACCAACGAAGTTCTCATATAAAAAATTGTCCTCTATGCTATCTGGTGCAGTACTGACACTACACTTCTTAAATAATTAACCCCCTATCTGTTTATGTAGGTTCCATACCTTATGTTTATTACAAGTTGTTATTTTAAATCATCTTCCTGATTCTGCCAAGTTATTATAGTTTTCTCAAATGGATGTGGCATAAAATGCCTTTTTTTTCTATGTTCTTTAGCATACACAATCACACGTAGTTTGTATGCAACATAATAGCACTTTCGATTTTGTTTTTTAACCATTGTAAAAAAAATATTGAAGAATATAGAAAAGACTATTTAACACTTAAAAATAGTTCACTAAAATTGGAAATTTTAAAGAAACGCACATTCACTGAACTCTACGTAATTATAATATCCCCACTCTTTGCAAGGAAACAAGAAAAAAATCGCATAGTTTTGAATGGAGGAAATTTCCAGAAATGCATGTAATCTAAAACTGAGTATCAGCAAATAAGGAACGCCTCATATTCATACCTATTTTCAAAGAAAAAAGTGTGTCTTATATGCTGGCAAATACTATAATATAAAAGATAGCATAAATCTCACTAATCAAACTCATTTACCAAAATGCTTACCTCATATTTTAGTCCCCATTAAAAAATTAAAAATTACATAGTTACAAGCATTATAACAAGATTTATATCAGCATAAATATTATATATATTAAGAATTTCTTTTCTAAACATATTCGTACTTATTTTCAAAGAAAAAAGTGTGTCTTATATGCTGGCAAATACTATAATATAAAAGATAACATAAATCTCACTAATCAAACACATTTACCAAAATGTTTACCTCATACTTTAGTCCCCAATAAAAAATTAAAAAATATATAGTTCTAACATTATAACAAGATTTATATTAGTATAAATAATATATATTTTAAGAATTTCTTTCTTAAACGCAAAAATACATCATGAATTCAATTTTAATGACTGCTGCAAAATACAATAAGAAATAATAAATCAATTAATAATAGTATTTAAATATATATTTGTAATAATTTTAAAAATATAAGAAAATAAATATGCAACACAATTTGATAAATGTCAGATAAATATATTCCCAAATACATCCCTTACTAAGAATTGTAAATCTTTACATATTATTAAAAATAGTCATAAATATTCATTTTCATCATCATCATCATTCATGGCAAGCCAGCCCAGGATGGGCCGAGGCCTTCTGAAAAAGTTTCTTCCAGCCACCTCTACTGGCACCCAAACTCCTCCAATTTTTTGTTCCAAGGACCCTACAATCTTCTTCGACTGCATCCACCCATCTCTGTTTTGGTCTTTCTCTTCTTCTTACGCTGATGGGTTTTGCGAAAAAAATTTCTCTTAGTGTTTTATTGTCCTTCATTCTAATAATATGTCCAACCCAATTGAGACGGCTTACTTTAATGTGATATACAACGTCTGGCTTCTTGTAAATTCTGTAGATTTTATTGCATCTTCTGTGCCAGACACCATTTTCCTTCGTACCTCCAAAGATACTTCTTAAAATCCTGCGTTCAAATAGGCCCAACAGCCTCTTCTCTCCTACAGTCAAAGTCCAAGTTTCCGAGGCATAGGTCAAAACGGGACGGATAAGCGTTCTATAGATCTGTAACTTAGTTTTTCATGATAAAAAATTAGTTTTAATAAATGTCTTGGGCCAAAAAGGCTTTGTTAGCTGCAGTAAATATTCATTTTACAATACTAAAATTATTCAGTCTTTAACTTAGAACATTAGCAAACAATTACATTGACGATATATCATATTATTTAAGTTGAAAAAAAAGTGAAATCACTTCCAATCAACTAACGTTTACTAAAACACACCAAACGATATAATTTTCTCAAAACACAATAGATTTGAAAATTTTTTGAAAACACTGCTCAAACAAAAAGTTTTTATTTTATTTATCAGTACATGAAATATGTCTGCTAAGCATAAGATGTTTGACAATGCATGGAAGTTAACAGGTTGCAATAATCAAATAGAAATTCTTTATTAATTCCCTATAAAAATAACCTTTGAAAATAAAAATACTTAAAAAAAAGTTTATTTAAATCACAAATTTTAAAAATCGTTTTTTTTTTTTTTTTTTTTTTTTGTATTATGCTTACACATATTTTTTAAGAAATATTTTTCTGAGAGTGATATTAAAATATTACTTTAAATTTTTTTAATCAAATTTTTTATATATTTTCCAATTAATGATATGATTATTGATGCTACATTGGTTATATAAATTAGTTGCCCCTTTTCTCCATTTCCGGGTCTAAAATACATATGATATATCTAAATGCTGTTTTTTTCAATTTTTCTCCAGTTTATGAAAGAGTTTGTTTTATAACTATGGCATTTCGATGAAAATCTAAGTAGACTAGAACTATAATCCCACTCAGATGGGAGATAAAAACTATGATCTAAAGATTAGAATGCTGATGATTCAATTATTAGCTAGAATTTATTTTACATGTAATGGAACTATAAATAATTACTCCATGATACTTAGATAGTACAAATTTTGAGAAATTTAAAAACAGAATCCAATATGAAGTTACTAAGTTAGGTGAATGATTAAATGTAAAACAAGCTTTTCTGTAACAACAATGTTAAAGTAATCCTTTTTCTTATCATAAAAAAAAATGTAAG
Source organism: Latrodectus hesperus (assembly GCA_037975125.1). Taxonomy (NCBI): domain Eukaryota; kingdom Metazoa; phylum Arthropoda; class Arachnida; order Araneae; family Theridiidae; genus Latrodectus; species Latrodectus hesperus. Next base: position 88,719 of record JAJQOW010000467.1, on the reverse strand, counting down.
CAAGCTTTTATGCTTCTCTGTTTCCCTTGAATATAAAAGTGAATACACTTAAATTCCATTTTACATAAAATGGCATCTTTATAATGTCTAAATATTTAATTTATCATGAATTCTAAAATGCAAAAAACTATTAATTATGCACTTTTCTATATGTGAATTTAATTGAGTACCATATTTTCCTGTATATAACCCGTTGCGGCGTATTATAATCCAAGGCCATTTTTTTGTTGAATAGTCAAAAACATATACTGTACATAAAGTGTCACATAAAACAAACAAACAAAAAATACACAGTGTGATTAAAAATATAATAAATTGTACAGAAAAAAACATTTATTCAGAAAAGAATCTGTTTGAATCCACCTCATCGCAAAGAACAGTAAACTAGGATCGAAAGCACAGGTTGATCAAGAGCGATAATTCTGAGAAGCAAATGAAATAAATTTTTACTTTTTAATAACTTTTAAAGCGAGGTTAGAAATATATTTTTTAAAAAGAAAATTTGTTTTTAATAATTAAATGAAAGAAATGATTTTTTTTTCAAATTGTACATTGGAAACGTTTTTTCTTTTGTACTGTGCGTGCTAATTTTACCTGTTTAATATTATTATCATCTTACTTAATTTTTTTATTTGCTTTTTTTATTTGCCTTCTCCACAGCTTTTACTTTAAAATCTGCTGCATAATTTAAAAGTTTTTGCTTCCATATGACAATATACGAGCTCAAATATTTTCAGAACAAAACTGTTGGTTATTTCACATTTTTACGTTCCAACATAAGCAGAAAAGCACAAAGTGTGCTACAGTAAGTCTTAAATATTGCAGAATCTAAAAAGTTTACTTCTGAGATTTGATAGCTAAAAATGAATGATGAAAAGTAAGTAGAAACTTTTACTATACTAGAGATTTATTACACTTTAATAAATACTTATGCGTAACCTAATCTCCACAATAATACAGATAACTATGAATATTCACTAACATGAAAATTGAATACTAAGCATACCCTGTGCCCAGCAAAGCTATTTGGCACAATTCATCTAGCGAAAACAAATTCTTGTCGAAAATGTTCAACTAATACCCGCCTCCAGTCACAAGCTCAAATATATATAATTTAGCAACCACCCACTTCTAATTAGTTTTTAGTCAATTCCATCACCTGGATGATAAAAATTTTTCTGAAAAAATTCAATTAGGGGCTAAAATCTTGGATTTTGTGATAGATCAAAAAAATGCAAGTTTTGCTGAAAGCAGAAGAAAATCCAAAATTTCTTTGTGACTCCAAACAGGGTAAACAGTAACTGTAAATAATTTCCGAGTAACCTCAGAAATAATTTCTGCTATTGGGGATAGCTGAAAAAGTGAACGTTAACCAAACAAGAATGATTTGTTTAAATTAAGTATGAAAAGAAATATAAAGTTTAAGAAATACTTAATATGGCCAACAAAAACAACTCAAGTCAAGGCATACTGCGAAATGACAACTGTTTTTGCAAATGTAATATCGTTTGAGGAACTGAATTCACTCTCGAACGTAATTTGACAAAGTTGATTATAGATGAAACAAGCCAACAGAGTCATGGCGCCATCTGTTATTTACTTTATAAAATATAAATGTCATTCATTTTTTAAAATTTTATTGCAAGTTTTACTGATGGAGAATATTTTTATCAGATTATCTACGCCACATATAATACTCACTATGAAATTCGAAACTTTTTTAACACATAATCCACGGATTATAAACAGGAGAATAAGGTAATTAAATGGAAGACACAAATACAGTAGACACTCGTTTTTATGAACTCATAAGGATTAGTAAAACAGTCCTTAAAGTTGAAAAATAAGTATTAGATTATTAAAATTTGACATTTTTGATCAAATTACTTTATTTTTATAAATAAAGCACTATCAGAAGAAATAGTTTTAAATGCACACATGCAAAATAAGATTCTTATTTCAAAACACTATTAACTTTCATTTTATTGATAAAAAATCTGGCAAAGTAATAATTTATTTTTTCTGTTCAAAAATATATCTACAAAATACATTCTTAATCATATTTTCAGAGTAGAAATGCAATTTAATGTTTTTCCCACAAAAATTAGCTTCCTTATTCTTGTTAGCTATTCTATCTGCTAGTTTTGTAGAACTACTATCTTTGTGAGTACATCATTTTTTCTTTTCGATATCTGACAATTCTTTCTCGTTTTCATTCATTGTATTCTGAAAAATTTCATCATCCCCTATTTTTTCCACACATATCACATGTGATTCTACATACAAAAAATCCTTGAGAGAAATTTCAAGCAGTAGACTTTCTTTGTTGGTTTGTTTGTTTGGTTGTCGCTCAACGGTCATTTTTTGCACATGTGGGCTAATTAGACCGGGACCTACGGCTTTGAACCTAAATGTTCTTTTGGATATAATTTTAAAAAGCAAGCCCATTTCATCAGCATTAAAAAGTCTTTGGGTCATACTCGGAAAGTAATGATTTCAGAGCTCCTTCTTTCCTTTCAATTTTTGAAGTTTTATTCATAGCTCAACTTTCACCAATATTCAAATCATATTTGGAATTGAATTCAAAGGCAATAGTCAGATGCTTTAAAATCTTTTATGTTCAACTTTACAGCAAAGCAGTAGGATTTCTCTTTAATGACATTACTATCAATAGGAAAGTTCATTTCTCTCATTTTCTCAGCCAAACAAGCAAAGCTCTTTCCAGTTTAGGATGTTTTGTTTCTCTACAACACTTTTTAGAGAGTACACTTTTACTGGTCTGTTCCGCCCCCCCAAAGGATGTTTTCCGAATTTTTAAAATGGTCGAGAGGCTATTCTTTAGAATTCAAAATTTTTTGCAATTTTTGTTTTTAACATTTTTTTGTTTGTCTTTAAAATTTTTTTTCTACTTCAACTAATAAACATGCTTGCTTTTCAACTGTGTCAAATCCTTAACAGAACCAGTTCAATCTCCCTCTAGAATGTGACGAAACTTTATAAATTCAATTATTCAAATAAAACAAAACCAATACCAAAATTGAAAGATTTTTTCCTCCATTCTGCGTTTTAAAGTACATTACATCTATGTTTTCAAGTACATCATACCTACATTTTCAAGTATTGTCTACATTTTCAAGTACATCACATCTACGTTTTCAAGTACATCAGATCTACATTTTCAAGTACATCAGATTTATTTTTCAAGTACATCACATCTACATTTTCAAGTACATCACATTTATGTTTTCACATACGGGGAGAACAGGAGTCAAATTTGATATCACAATTCTTTCCTTTTAATGTATGATAACCATGTATCTTTGACTAATTTTCTGATAGTGTCTATAATTGCTCCACATATTCCTTTAATATTAAAAAAAATTCTTAAGCATTATATAAAAAATAAATCAAATAAAAAATAAAAAAAATGACAGAAAATAAAATATAAAAAAACGAAACAAAAAACTATTTTCAGAAAAATTATTTTTTAAAACATTTTAGTTTGAAAAGGAAGTTAAAATTATTGTATCTATGATGTAATATAAAGACTAGAAACTGATTCATAAAAATGTGAGTGTTGACAAATCAGACGTTCGCAAAAACAGAGGGTCTACTGTATTTCAATACCAAACACTTTTTCATGCATAATTAATTACAGTAAGAGTCACAATTAACTCAAAAATAAGATTTCAGAATTTCTTACAAAGATAATTCATGAAAGTTGATATGTGACGAACTTGAAGTTTCTTTTATTGTATTTTCTGTACTTTGGACAGTTTTGGTTTTTCCTATAGATGGTTTTTCTTTTTCATTCTACATGAAATGAAATAAATAGAATTCCACTTTTAAATAAGTAGTAAAATTAGAGTCAGTCCCATAAAATTATCATAAAAAGAAAAATTATCACAATATATGACCTCAAAATGTCAATACAACTTTAAGATTTATACTTAAACATAAACATTATAATAAACTTTTCCTCTAATAAACAACAATAAACATAATTAAAAACAGTTACAAAATAAACTGTCAATACAAACAAGAATCAGCAATGAAATCATATACTATTCACTTTTTTGACAAAAAAGTTTTTAGATTTATTCAGCAAAAGAAAAAATATTCATATTATTAATAATCTAAATTGCAAAACCTTAATAGTCAAATTCTTTTTCCCCAAAATTATTCTTCAATACATTATGTACCATACTTAAATATTCTGAGCATTTCATAATTGTTTGATAAATATATCAAAATTTAGTATCTAAATGCAAATCATATTTATTTTGCAGTACAGTTATTTAACTTTATATTTTAAGAAACACTTTAACTTGAAATTTTTTAAAAAATATTTAATTGGCATATATTACAAATAATAAATTACATGTTGATAAGAATAACTGAAAAAAAAAATTGTTGAGCTTGATACAAATACATTTATCATATTTTTGTGCATATTCTATAAAATGTATAAACACAAAATTTACTTGAGTAATAAATTTATGAATATTTTAAAATAAGCATGCGGTATAATATTATTTTTTTATGATACACAAAATAGTTTGCAGAAATAATTAAAAATATCTTTATCACAAATTCTTGTTTATATCCATTAAATATTTTTAAATAATAGGAAATAATAAAATGTTTAAATAATAGGTATGCACAAAAAATACCATTAAAATGAAATTATTACAATTAAAACTCAGAAACTTTAATTAATCAAAAATTAATTTAAAAGCATTTTTTTGTTGATTATGAAGAAAAATTTAAATATATTAAAACTTTTTTAGTCAATGTATTGCATATTATTAGGTGTAGTAAGAAATTCTAAAGCAATTTTTGTGTGACATTTACTGTGATTTTTGCATGACATTACATGACAATCAACATGTTGCACATTAGCCATACGATAAGAACCATTTTAAAAATTATCAAACATATACAGAGAGCAAAGGTAAAAGATACCATACAACAAACATTTATCCTTTATTGCATTTGTTACAAATTTCAACAAAAGAAAATACAAAAAACATCATTCAAACTTTCCTTTGTTGATAAGGAAATCATATTGGATACCAACTGAAAGTTTTGGTTTTGATCTTTTTAACATGATTTTGATATTAGCTATCATGAAAATAGCAATACTGAAGTCAAGTCATAAGTATTAATAAGTATTGCTGTTTGAAATTGCATCCCAATCCCACTATGAAATTTTCAAACATTTAGGAATGCCACAAAAATTAATTTTTAATCGTTTACTTGCAATGGTAAAGAATCAGAAGGCAAAAAGATGGGTACCACATTTATTGAGCCAAAATAAAAAGAATGAGCATATGTTGAAGTATGTAAATTTGCTAAGTAGAAAATGCAGAAGAATCTTTCCTCCAGAAAATGCAATAGATGATGAAAAACAGATACAATATAATAATCTAAAGCACAAAATAAAATTGGATGAATCATAGCAAAGTAACACCATCAACACTGAAACAAACCATTCACTGACAAAGTTTGGTTGTACATATAGTGAGATATGAAGAGTCTGCTTTCTCACAAATACCTGGAATCAGGAGTAATGATAATTTTACAATGCTATAAGCAATAATTGCTGTGATCGAAGCAAGAAATCAATCATATATATCCATTTATGACTGTCTTAAGCCTACTTTGCTGAAGTCGATCAAATCTACTTTATAATAATGTAAAGTTTCACAAAGCAAAATTTGTCAAGGTCACATTTGTAACATTTACATAGGGAACTTTGAAACAACAAGCATACAGCCCAACATAGCCCCTTTTAATTATCATTCATTTCAGTTAATACAAAATCTTTTTGTACACATTCAAGCAATTGAAGAAATGTGAAAGTGAATTGATTACTTCACAACATAAAAAAGAATCATTCTACGCTGTTTCATGTCTTAAACATACTTTAAAATTTATTACTGCACTTAATATTATTTGAATGATAACAAAAATTTATATTTAAATTTTTACAAAACTATATTTACAAGAAAAAATATCAAAATTTGAATCTAATTTCTTACCTAGCCTAAAAAAATATTGTTTTCCTTAAGATCATAGAATTATCTGTATCATATTTAGATATAGATACATATATATACACATACATATTTTTCTTAAGTTAAATGAAAAGAAGTAAATTTAATCAAATTTAAATTTGTATCAAATTACACACAGAGAATAATATAATTAAAGTAATTGTTATTCCAAAATATATATAAAAAATCATTCAAACCAGAACAATGTCAAAAAGTTTTAATTTTTTTTATAAAATTGCAAATTTTAAATTTAAATTTGAACAAACAAATTAACGGATACTTACATTGATATTATTAACTGCATCAGCTTTTTTAAAATCCATTGTTTCATGTTCAAGAATAGGCATCAATTCAGCATTATCTTTACTAGAATTATATCGAGCAATCAATCTTTTTGTAGATCTATATCTATCATATAACGGTCGAATTAATTCTCTATGAGTCTTAGAGGATGGTCTTCCATGCATATTTTCAAAATTCAACAGAACTTTTTGAATTGCTACTTTTTCTGCAACCAATTGATCTTTAGACATTTCCTATGAATAAAATAATAGCAATAATTAAATAATTTTGAATTGTCATTAAATTCTTCCATTCTACGAGTGATAAAATTATTTATAAAACAATATTACTAAGCAAAAAAATTTTAAGCAGTTATTTTTTAAAAGGAAAATATTACGATTAGTAATTTTCATATGATTTAATGAACCAAAACTTAGATTTCACTTGAATAGATATTTATTGCGAAAATAACTTTGACTGCACATAAACAGAAGAAATAATGTTTACAAAATTATTAATATATTTTATTTCTTTATTTAATAGTTAGAAAAAATAAGCTAACAGAGGAAGACAATTTTTTAATCGTCCATGAAGTTTATATTATATAAAATGATTTAATTCAAAATTTGGTTTCCAGTTATATATAAAAATATTTAAATGAAAATAAAACGATGATAAGCATTTTGAAGTATTGATAAAATTAATTTCAATATTATAAGTCCATTCACCAATCAATAGTTCATTCACAGATACACATTTGTTTGTGTTATCTTTGAAAAACATAATACTCTTAACAAATTTGCTCTTAAGTAAAAATACTGTATGTTAGTAATCAAATTTTAATTTTTATTGAATTCTTGAAAATCTATAAATTTTAATAATAAAAATTAACCATTCTCAAAATACTATTTTAATCTAAGAATTTAACAGATTCAGAATGTAAAAAGAATTGATTGAGAAGCAAAAACAAAATTTTTCCCTGGGCACTTATTAAATTTTGTTATTAACGAGCAGGGAAAAAATATACAAATAAAGTACAAAATGAAGTCATTGATCTAATTCCTAAGTATGTGAAGTTTTTATGATAGTCATCACATCAATAATTAATATTTTCCAACACATCAAAAGTAAAATATATATGAGATAGTTCTGCTAACAACTACTTAAAATGTAACAATATAAAATCTGAATAATAAGAATGATTTACTTCTTAAACTATATCAAATGTTGAAATGAATTATTTGCTATGAAAAAATATAATTATTCATATTTATTTTATGTATTAACTATTTTTATTTTTTAAAATAAGCATGTTCTTTATTTTTATGACATCAAAATACAGTATGAAAATTCTAAATCATCCAAAATGTAATTAAATATTATACACTTGCAGCTGAATTTTTCTTAGAAAAAAAAATGCTTTTTAAAAACCAAGGATTTAATGATTTGATTAGAAATTTTATAGTAATGTATTATTAATTAATTTTTCAATGTTATTAAGAAAATGTTTTTATTAAGTTTATCAATGCAATGTAAAATTTCACTTTGAAATAATAATCTGTTTTATCACACACCATGACCTTTTGTAAAATGCTTTCATTTCAAAGGCTTTTTTTACTTCCAAAATATTTTTAAAAATGTTATGAATTTTATTAGGTGAAAACAACAATTAGTAATAGCTGTTATGAAAATGTACTTATTGAGAGAAAATTAAATTTTTCTATTTAAAATCTGTTTTTTAGTTCAATATACTTTGAAAACATTTTTAAACACTCAGATAAATATACTGGTTCTTATAATAAAATACTTTTTTTAATACAGAAATATATAATCATTGGCCATTGAATTCAATGATTGACAGGAATTCATTTGATGGGGAATCATTGTGAATCAATTACATCAAATAAACAAATAGTTTTACAAAATATACAGAACTGTAAAATTACTTGTTAAATTAAAAGTTCATATATTTGTAAAAAAATTAAAAAATTCGTTTTTATAAATTCTTATAGAATTTTAACAATGCAATTTTTTTTATAATTGATTTAGGAAAATGCTCATGTTTACTTCAAGAATATCTGGTCTTCCAGCATCTTTACGATGACGAGCTAAATATGCTAATGCATCTTTAACAGTATCCTCAATAGATATATTAACAGAACCATTTTTAGCAAGAGAAAAAAGACCTTGACTACTTCGAGTATTTGTTCCTTTGCTACTCTTATTAGGCAAAATATCTTCATCATAAAGAAAAGGATTTTCCTTCAATTCTAAAAAGAAATTACAGTGTATAGTAATATGTTTACGATATAAAGGAATCATATTAAAATCTCTTTTAATTAATATATAAAAATAATTTATAAGAAAATTTAATTGAATTTCACAGCAATTAACAATTTGAGTATTTTTCTTGCATATACAAAATATACACTTTACTTATGACTCTTCTCATAAAAACATACTTTTCATAAAAGAAATACTTAATATAAATATTTCTTTATAAATTCTCTATATTAAAAAAATTATTTAGTCATTAATTATGAAATATTTCAACAAGCTTTTTATTTGTGTAAAAATCTGGTTAAAAATTACATTTGTAGAGTAGCTATATAGCAAATTTACAGAATTCCTTTACAGAACTCAAGAGTTTAAGATTTTCATAGAAAATGCTATTTAGTAATTTGAATTTTTAATTTTACTTAATTCATGAAAAATCATAATATCATAATCATTAAGGAAAAGCAATATCTTGATTTGTATCATATAAAAAATTCAATAGAAATAAAACATGTTATGAAACATAATAAATTTGAATTATTATATTTAATATTACAAATTATAAAATACAAATCAGATAAGGTTCATAATCACTAAGCTAAAATTACTTTAAGAGATTCATAAATAAAAAATCTTGCCATTTCTACTCACTTCTCAAAGAAAAAAATTATAAATAGTTTTAATAATGAAAGAAAGTCAAAATAAACAAACTTCTTTTGGTAAAATGTAGCTAACTGAAAGAATATAGCTCCAATAAATATAAGTCACAAATAAATAAAATATATTAATTTCTAATGTATTCTTATCAATATATTTTTAAGATAAAATGTTTAATTAATTAATATAAAACATGTATATGAAAAATGCAATAAAACAGAATTTGTAATTTACATAATAGTTCAAAAGACACCATCAAAAATACATATGAATTTATAGAATGAGTAGAATAGAAGTTTAAAAGATTTTATTCTGATTAAACATAAAGTGAATGTAATAGTTACTTACAGTTGTCCTTTGTGATAATATATTAAGTCATTAAACAGAAAGGCAATTATGATTTATAAAATTAAGAACTGATTGGACAAAAAATAAATTTTAGTTCAATTTATAAACTTCACTTTAAATACATAGTGAACTCGTCATTTAATTACCTTTTAACATTGAAAACAACAGATTAATAATACTTAAGTAACTTAATTTACATAAGTAACATGAATACAAAAGTAACATGAGTTACTTAAATAACTTAATTTGCATGAAACTCTACAGTGTAACATTTTGCACTCTATAATTAATTCGAGCATGATTTACAGTTTTAAATAGATTCTGAATAACTAAAAGACATTAAAAGACATGCCAGAGATAGGAATTGAACCAATGAACTGTTGAAGCAAAGGCATGAACACTAGCAATTCAGCTGCCCATTAGGCCAAGAAAACATAGAAGTGAGTCGATAAAAAATTCAAAAAAATTGGAATTGTGTTGACAGCAATATGTTTAATAGTAAGTAGCTGCGAGATGAATGGCTAAATTTCCATGCCATCAACATGTTGATGAAGAGGATGGCAAAGATACTCAACTTTATATAGTTGTTGTGATTTCAGATACCAGTAGAACACTTATGTACTTTTATTATAAATGTATTTTAGATAATTCTTGATGAAATCTGACATTTTTCAAATCAAAAGCTCTAATGAATCTAGAGAAAAACTCAAAGCATTTAGACATGCATAATTCATAAGACATATAACTTAATTCATGTTTTACACAAGAATCATTCAATATAAGCAATTCCATAAAAATATACTAACTAAACAAATACATTTTATTTGTTTGTCCTTTAATCATCCTTTTTTACACACAATGTTTGATTAGAGTGGGACTTGGTCTAAAGTGAATTCTGAACTAAAAGCACACAATTTGGAAAGTGGGAATGGAACCCAGGAACCTAAGGTAAAAGTACTGACTATTCAGCTGTCAACCTGTCACTAATGTACTTCTCTAACAGTAGCTACAGGGTATTAATTTTTTGCCCTTTCCTTAGATCCCTTAATATTTGTCTACTTCATACAGTAGTTGGTTGTGGTGTCATGGTTGGTTAGGGTGTTGTTCTCAATATTGGAAGGTTTTGACTTTAAATCCCAGTTTAATCGAAAATCTGCTGTGTTCACTAAAGAGGGCTGGGACACATTAAATAGGTCATGACTGCAATATCTTCCAAATGAAATGATACCCCTGGGGTGTCAGGTCTTCATCTTGATTTTTGCTTCTAAATTATGAGGATTCCCACATGGCTGCTTACACTAACTGGTAGAGCCCAGTAGAGTAGGTACAGGTAAATATCCTGGAGTAACATTTTCACATACTATGAAATCTAATTTGTAGAAAAAAACTGTTGTAAATGATATATACCTGTCAATACAATGATATAATTCTTTTTTGGATTTTCATGCATAACATAACCTTAGTAACAAATGTGAGATATTCTAGGTTTTTTGACTCACTACTAGTTCAAGTTTAGAATGTAATCATTCCTCAAATTCACAAGGACTACATTTTCCTTTTACTTCAATGACAAATATAGAAGTGTAATTCTAACCAGATTAATTTTCAATGATATTTTTACACCAGCCACAGTAGATATCAAACCGCAAGCAAACATGTCACAAATTAGTTGCTGTTATGAACATGAAAGTCAATCATACCAGTTTCAAACCTTCACAAATCATGTCATGTTTTACCTATCAAAGCAACAAAAAGTTTCTAAGATTTTATACCTTTAAAACTTTATAATTAATATGCCCCTAGTAATATACTGCAATTTAATTGACAAAGCATTGTAAATCTCTGAAATAAACAGTAAACAAATAATGTGACTTGACTTTTTATGCTAAAATATTTTAAAAATAATGGAAAAAATCAATGTTTTTAGTTAAGATTTTAAATAAAAAAATTCTTAATAAATTATATCTTACGTTTCAACTCTGTTCTTGCATTATTCAGCTCTGTCATAGTTTTCTTAACAGCTATATTGGAACATTTTTCCGTATGTGAAGGCTACAAAATTAATAATTTCTTTTATCATTAAAATTACTTTTTAAAAAATAATGACTTTAATTCTTAAAATTAAAAACATTTTTAAAAAGTAATGAAAAGTAGAAAATTTTAATAAAAAATAATAGAATCAGATTGTTGGGAAAATATATACTTACCTTATATCCATATATTTTCTCAAAATTATCTTCAAATAGTTTCAACTTCTTTTTTAATGCTAATAAAATAAAAATTAATTTCTTTTAATATTAATTCTAAAATAATTTCAAAAAATGTAAATTTTTAATTAAGTTTATATTATTATCAAACTTACCATGAATTTTTCTTGCAAGTTGCTTAGCATTTAAAGTTGAAGCATCATGAGCAGCACTACAAAAATTTTTAGAATCAAAACACAATAAATAACTATTTTATTTTTAGTACATTAGGAAATTTTTCTGACTATTAAAAGGGTTAGAACTATTTTTTAAACAATTTACAATGAATATTTATAAAATATTAAGAAATTATTGAAAAATGTATACATAAGTAAAATTATAGTATATGCAAAATAAATAAAAGTATATAAATCATATTTACATACCCAGTAACAACTATATCTTCTTGTTCAACAGGAGGAGAGGGTGGTAAACTGGGGTCTAAATGGAGGCTGATATAATCGATATTGTAAATTATTCATATTTTATTCAGTGGTCAGATTATCTCAACTGATATAAGTAAATAGTTTAAAGAATATTACTCACTTTCTTTGGGATAGATAACTTCGATATGCACTAGGAGAAATAGAGGCCTCTTCAGACCTAAAATATAAACTTTTCACATTAATATTGAGTGCACATTTTTTTAATTATTACACAATTTTTTAATGTATAAATTAAAACAAAATTTACATTATTTAAATGTTAAATTTATAAAACACTTTAAACATAAAAATTTTGATGTTTACTTAATCATTAAATTCACTGAAGAGAATCATGATTACATCTTTAAGAACTAAAACAATTATTAAAGAGTATCACCAAGACCAATAAAAAAATATTTCAACATGTAACAGAAATTAAAAACACCCAAAAATATCATTTGTTGAATTTTTAAAAATAGAGAATGTTTTAAAGTAGTTACTTTGTTTTAGATACATTTGTTTAAACTCATAAACAATGGACAAAAACATCAACAAAACATAAAACATAATATCAAAACAAATATTTTAACTTTTATTTTGATTTTACAAATTATGACAAAAAACAATAATAAAACTAATTAACTCATATGAATAGAAAATTATATGACAGTATTATGATGTTTCTATTGTGATTGAGGTGTGAATAACTTTTTCTTTATATAACCTTTGTTTTGAATGTAAAATTAAAGGAAAAATTAGATACATTTTCTCCTCTCTCAATAAAACTTCGAACACATAAAAGAAAGATCAGCACTGACTAACTATGAAATTTAAGATTAAACTTTCTCATATGATAGATTCAGCAAATAATGTGATGGATCTTTAAAAGATTAACTTAAAAATTCAAAAAAGAAAGGAACATATTAAAAAAAGGGGGGAAATTATAATGTAAAAAAATAAATAAATAAAAGCATGGATATTAATTAACTTGCATAAATATCAATAACAATAATTTTTTTAAAAGAATTCATTGAAAAATCTAATTTCGTTTATTTATTTTCAGTATTCAGGATTTCCATATATATATACATAAGATAGTGTTTAATACTAACATATTCAGTAATCTAAGTGAGCTATGTATAAAATATGACCAAATGGAATACACACTAATAGCTTCTCCAATTTTAGAATTTAACAGATCCTGGATTACATCATTTCAAGACGAAGAAATACTAAGCATTTCTAAAAAAAGCAGTTGCATAATTCATAATGTTTTGAATAAAATTGAGTTATTAAATGTAGTTATCAGTGAATTTCTATTTTAAAAATTTATTAAATTCATTCTCATATTAATGAATAATATTTATTAATATTAAAATTAAAAACCAACCTTTAAACAAAAACTTTAGAGATTTACTGCACATTTGTATAAAATATAAATAAGAAATTTATTCTATTTTTATTTATATTGAAATTTCAATCTGATCTCTTTAATACTCTTAGAGTACTATAGAAAATGACTATAAGATTAATATTTTAACACATTTTGACTCAATTGCTTCTTGGTTAAAAAGAGTAAAAATAGATTATTCTCTTATTAGTCTCATTTTACTGAGAGGTAGAAATATATCACTTTAAAATACGATTCTTCCCTATATTTCGATGCTCCTTAGCTTATAAAAAAACTACCAAATTTTTAACCGAATAAATAGAAATTTTTTGCCATGTTCCACATTCTATGAAAAAGGAAAACATTAGTTACTTTGAACTTCAAAAATACCTTTTTTGAAGAAAAAGATGAAGCCATTTTGGATTTCAGAATTCTACATAATTGATCCTGCAGAATATATTAAATTGTGCAATGGATATTTGTGAGATAAAAACGACTAACATTTTAAGCAAGACATTTTATTTTAATTTGTAAAAAAAAATGTTAAGTTAACAAACTTTACAAAATTAACATAAAAAGATAAGATTTTAATCAAAATTAGATACTTCACGAAATTAATTGCAATATAAATTAAGAGAAATTTTTATAATACAATATTTAATTAGGTCCTTATAAAAATAATCTCATGAAGAAAGGCATTTTTATAAGGGACCAGATGAAACACTTTCAAAAAATTCATAACTGAATTTAATTTTCAGGAAACTAAAAACCTAATACATTTAAATATTTAATACAAATACCCTAAAACTTTACGACAAAATAGAAAATAAAGGTGACTATACAGATTATGGAAAACAATTACAATTAGTAAAATAACATTATTAAGACATAAATATTTCCCAAAAATACAAGATAAACTTAAGAATAAACTTTTTTATGAAATGCTATAGATAACTGTTAATGAAGCAATACAAGAAACAAATGCATACACTGTTATTTCAAGTCGCTGAGGCAGAGGTGATAAAGAAATATCTTCTTCCCTACATTTTTTAAAGGCAGGCCAACTGTGTCTTGTGTCAGAAGTACTTTCCTCTTCTAAAAATTATGAAATACAGTAATGAAAAATAATGTTTCATATTATATTCACTTCATATACAACTGTATAAACACACACAAATAATTTGATTAATTATAACATACATGGCAATGGTAAGAAAAAAATATTTAAAATATTTTTATGTATATAAAATATTTTAATACATATAATAAATTTTCAATTGATTGTTAAAATTAATGACTATATTTAAAAATATTGTTAGCCAATTAAAAATGATCTCTTTAGCTTTTGTTAGGAATGAATCCTACATATATAATTAAATATTTTTGAAGATACTTAATTTAAAAAAATAGTTAATTATATAACAGTTCATGAAAGTTGTATAAGCAAATCATAACTGAACGCTGAATACTTAGCTGGAATACTGCAAAATTTTAATATTTGGCGAAATTTCAGTAATTTCATATTTACATTAAACTTTACTAAGCTAAAATGTTGCAATTAAAGGACTTAAACTAATAAAACCAGAGCTTCATTTTCAAACCAGAACACAGCACAATAGAGCTAATGTAGAACAAACTTTTTATACTGTTTTATTAAATTGTATTGACTTAAAATAATATTACATTCATGTAAAAAAAATTTAAAGTGAATGGGAAAAATTTCTTAAGCTGTCCAAAAATATATAAATATTTCCAAATAGAAATGTAAATATGTTATTGGAATAAAATATTATTGCAGCACAAATAAACAAAATACATTAATGTAAACAAAATATTAAAACTATTTTAAAAGTTAGTTATTTATAGTTAAAATCATATTTTATATGCCCTTGTTTTTCAACAAGTATCATAAAATAAGAATTTGAAAATTCAAACTTGTAAGTAATGTAACAATTATTACAATCTAAAAAAAAACAGAATCCTGAACAAATATTGATTTCATAAATTTGAATTTGCACAGATTTTTTTTTTTTTTTTTTTTGTATTTTGCACATAAAAAAGTAATTTCCATTCAAAAATCTGTAAAATAATTAAGACTTTCTAAGGAAAGTAATGTTTAATGTATGTAAATTTAATGTAAACTTTAAAAAGTGCCACATATCAGTAACCAGAATGAGTTCTTAAAGCTTATAGAAGAAATATATTGAGTCTAAAAGCCTATTTATTTATGTAATAAAAGAAATACTCAGCAAATGTAAGCAATTTGTGGATGCCATTTTGAATTTTAATGATGCAAACAGTTGCAAAAATGAACTAAAATGCAGTGTTTCTTTTTTGTTAATTACAATTATAGTGAAACTTGAATAAATACTGTTGTTTATATATAGTTGCCTGATATTATATTTCTAAAATTTTTACAGCACTTCTAATATTTACCTGAAATATGCTATATCAACCATATGTACTCAAAATCATTTGAATGAATAATCCTTTTAGCAAAATTTATTTGTCCAGGGTCCAACATTGAGATGATTAAATACAATATTAAACTGTAACTTTCCCAGAAAGATGAATAATTAGTTAATTTCAGAGAAATTCTAAATTACCTAAATTTCCAGTTGAGTTATATTGTATTTCATTTTTATCATAGGGCATTGGAGTTGAAGAATTTCCATTATATACATCTTCATTTTTAAGATTGGAAGCAGGACGAACTTCTGAATGAGAACGTCTATCATCTCTGTATGACCTAGATTTATGGTGCCGTACAAGTCTCCTTCGACTCTGAGGATAACCTTTATGGATGTCCTAAAATATACATCTCACTTCAGTTTTTTTAAACTTGAAATAAACATAGAGAGAAATTCTTTATGCATTAATTAAAAACATTACTTTTAACATTTCCTCTGACTTTTCATGAGTGATTTTTGATTGATGGACATGCTCTGCAAAATCATAGACTTCAGGAGAAATAGTGTCAATTAAGCTAAAATCATGAAGAGTAGATGAAGTTGCTTTAACAACATTAAACAGCACCTAAAAAGGGGGAAATAACATTTATTGAAACTAATAAAATATTTAAATATCAAATGATATCTAAGAAAAATAGCAGCTACAAAAGTGCCAAAGAGTAATATAATTAATATTAAAATAATGAGCTTTATAATAATAATTATTAAAATAATAATACAGAGTATTCAAATTGAATAATTTGTTTTTCACTTTAGAATTATCTTTCGCGCACATGAGCTCAGTTGATCGAACCTTTAGTTTAAAATGAATTATGAGCCATTACAAGCATCCTGAAGTAGGAATGAAAACTGCCAATTACTGAATTAAACCATAATGCAAACATTCAACAGCATGATTAGAATAATGGTATAATATTAGACCTTAAATATATGTTCAGCTACACATATTTAGGATTTAATAAAAAATTTATAATATCAATGAAAACATCATCCATCAATGATGATATCAATGAGTAATAAGTAACAGGTAATAACAGCAACCTCAATATTATATTTTTAATATGCAATTAATGATAATTCTGAAGAATTATTCAAGTTACGCTTTTCTGCATATATTTTCTCTAATAAATTATATTCTTTTAATGAATATGAGCAACAATAGCACTTCACTTTTAAACAGATTGTGTTTCATTATTTTAATACTCTCTTATTTTCTTTAAAATTTTTCATTAGTTTAGTTTAGTTTTTAGTACTACTTAGTTTTTAATCATTAAAGTAATTTCACTTTGTCATAATCAACTTAAGTTAAACTCAGAACAGGAAAACTTCTTTCCAAAAACCACTTTTATTTTCAATGTAAAAAAAAAATTATAAAATAAAAATAACATAGTTCTCTTAAAATAATCATTTTAATATACGTATAGAAAGATAACATTGTGTACTAAATGTATAACACAAATAGCAAATAAAATTTAGTATTGTTGTACCAAGAATGAGCCATTTCATTACATGAAAAACTAATTTATAATACAAAAAAAATTAAAGGTAATCAGAATGAAAGCATTTTAGAAGATAAACCCATAATAGTAAAATACTGACCAGTATCGAACCTTTATACAAGTTTTTATCTTACATGATATTAATTTTTAGAATAATTTATGTCCTGCATTGAAGTTTCTACACATTTTCCATTTCTTTCAATTTAATAACACAAATGCTTAACATTGGTAGTTCAAATATATAAATGATATTCAATTAAAATATGCTACCACTGGAAAGTCTTCAAAGTAAACCAAATATTCAAATTCAATGTTATGACACTCAATATCATTGGTACTCTCTGGTTACATGATTCAGTAAGAATTGTATGAAAATATTATCCATATTGGTGATATTATTGTTAGCAAGAATGATTTCTAAACTTTTCACCCAAACTATGATTACTTTAGATGGAGAATTAAATAGAATTAATTGATATTAATAGGTTGTTTGTAAGCAGCTCAACAATTACTTTTAATTCTGAGGGGCTAATTAGACCAACAATAGAAAAAGGATTCCTAACACTACAAACATCAAAGCTTGATGGTGAAAATTGAACCCAAAAGCTGTTTCAGTGACATAAAAAATGCTTACTATTCAGCTGTCAATTTGGCTAACTCATAATGAATACAGTTTTAAAATATTTGAATAGTTTAATTTTATGATCTTTCTTTCAAAAAGTCTTTCTATCTTTGAAAATGCTGGAGTTTTATTCCAATTTATTATACCACTACATATCTGGAAATAACAACAATGATTTTTTTCAAATATTTTTTAACTATTATTTTGCCTTATATTAAATATGAAATTTTTGATGATATTTATTTGAAATCTATGGAAGTTTCAATTGATGCTTTTTCGATCTTTTTAAAACCAGTGTCTATATAACTGTTCTAATATTCTTTAGAAACTTTAAGTGACTATTTATTTAAACTAGTTTTGAATTATCTGGAAATTACTAAAAGTAAATTACTTATTGTTTTTGATTGTTGATAAATTTAGTTCTATGATTACTTTAACAGTAATTCTCATAGTAATAACTAAGCACTTATCCTACTTGTTGTTCTACATTGAGTTATTAAATTGGAATTTTCTTAATATTTCACTATTAAATTTTTAATTAAATTAGAATTTTAATAATAAAGTTTTAAAAAATTATTATTTACTATTAAAAAATTATAATTTACTATTAAAAAATTATAATTTTTTAAAAAAATTATAATTTGT
The DNA here is from genome assembly GCA_037975125.1 of Latrodectus hesperus. NCBI lineage: Eukaryota > Metazoa > Arthropoda > Arachnida > Araneae > Theridiidae > Latrodectus > Latrodectus hesperus. The sequence goes on along the minus strand of JAJQOW010000467.1, from coordinate 69,798 downwards.
TTTGTTAATGTTCAATGTTTATAAATTTTAATACTGTATTTATACACTACTAATAATTTTATATCAAAGACATTTTGATATTTCTTCAAATAAAAACACTTATTCATTTAATTATAAAATATGTTTAGTAATTAAATGATTAAATTTATAAAATGAATTCAGAATTTTTAATATAAAATATCAAAATACTTATCTATGACACAATATAGTGGGCACAGCCTCATAGCTTAAGGCATTTTAATATCCATTACCTAAACCATTAGTTAAACAATCTTTCAAGATCTTTCATGTATAGTAGGTCATATTCATATACAATAAAGTTTACCTTAAGAAAACTTGTATTTTTTATGTGCTTTTAGAATATATTAAAGGGAAAAGTAGAAGAATATTTACTAATGATGATACTTCTGTCACCAAGACCAATTTCAGGATATTGCTCAAATAAATTCTACAATTGATATATCAATTTAGAAAAGTTTTTGTTTAGCTTACAAATGAAAAATTTACTGATTTAAAAAGCTATTATAGAATTTTTTTTAAAAATATTAGAGAACAAAGATATTTATATTCAGGTATTCATGAGTATAAATGTGTGGTGATAAACAAAATTATTGAATTGTCTTGATAAAGTATTGAATTTTCTTAAAATTTTAAAATATATAGGTGAAAAACTTGATTTATTATTCCAACAATCCACCTTTGAACTTCTAATTTATTAAAATAAGATTAGTTAAACAATTTAATAAACTTCCTGAAAAAAGATTCCATTTTCTGACACTGAACACCAGTCCTTATATTGCAAATGAGTCTTAAGTTCTCCTTCACTCAACTATTAAAGAATAATGTTTAATATATACTGGAGTCATCATTCCCAATAATTTGTTTAGAAAATTAACAGAAATAAAAAAATGCTATTTCCAATAATAATTTATTAATATCATTATTTTCTAAGAAAGATTTTTCAGAATATTCTAATCAACAAATGTTGAATGATATTTTGATAATGAAATATATAACTCTCATTAACTGAATAAAAACATATCAAGGTACATTCTCAAGAAATTTTCTATCGTTGATACTTAACAATAATTATGACAAAGTTATAATAAAAACAATATTTTTTGTTACCAATATGTTTGAGATCAAAGAAAAATAAGAAAGCAAGTTTGGCATGCATAATTTCCAAAGGAAGAACTAAAAGAAAAAGTACATTTATCTTTCAAGATCATTTTCTTTGCTCATTGTTATTGAAAACACTGCTTTTCCAAACATGTTGCAACAAAATTTTCATGATCATTCACTGCTTTAAGAATTTATCAGCAATAAGCAATAAAGCATTTCTACTGATGTATCCAAATCAATCAATATTGTGTGTGCTGCAATTGTCGTCTAATTTCAATATTAGTACTTCAAAAGTAGATCAGTAATGTAAATTATATACACAGCAGAAACTCTTATTATACATACAAAGTAATAAAATATTCAGTTAGATAATTTAATCTCAAAACTTCAACCACTTGAAGATCAATTCAAACTGAGGCAGAAAAAGCAATCAAAATATTTCTGTAAACAGAATTAAATATTATTTAAAGTAGTTACATTGCTATGACAAATTAATGTCATAGCAATTATTTTTTTGTGAGGTGAATTAACATTTAATGAAATGTACTCATACAAAGCATTTTACAATAAGCTATAAATAAAAATAACTTTGTAAAGATACCAAAAACATTTTAAAATGTAAATTTGTAGGATGTAAATACTTGCAAAAGTAAAATTCTTACTGTCTCATCAATTAGTATAGGTGATATTATTAAATGATTTACTAAAAATCATGGCGATTTTTAAATTGATATTTTAAAAATACATAAGTGGGATTTTTTTTAACTCTATTATACATGAATAGAATATATATACATAATAAAAAAGGTGTATAAATAGTTAAATAACTTAAGACATCAGATTTTAAATAATAAAAAAACTATTCAAATACCTCATCATGTTTTTCTTTGTTTAATGATGACTCAGACAATGAAGGTCTCTTATCTTTTAAGGAAGAATGAGATAGCATAGGTTCCTCTTCCATGATATAATAATCTTTCAAACAAGATTCTTTTCCAAGAGAGCTCTTGCGCTCCTATTCATATTTTAAAATTTTAGACAAAGCAAAACATTTCTCATAAAATTGTCAAGATTTCATTCATAAGAAATAAGTAATAATCATTGTAAACCTGAAGGTTACAATATACAATTAATACATTTAGACCTTACATTTCACACAATAAAAATATAAGCAAATTTAAATAAGGTAACACTTGAATATACCAAATTTTCTTTTTTATCAGATATACCAGCAATATTGTTTTCATAAGAACTCTCTGCCAGATATACTGGATACCCTAAAGGCAATAAAAAAGTAACAATTATTTACTCTCTCAACTAAAAACAATACTTAAAAACATATATACAGTTAATTAATATTACCTGATAAATCTTTTTCCGGGAAATCAAAGCTTTTATTAGCTTTATGAGATCTTCCTTCGATTTCTCTACTAAAAGAAAAATTTAGAAATAAAGTTAATAAATATTTCAAAGAAAATATAAGTAAACTACAAAATTTAACAAGTTAATATTTTATTGTGATTTCTTCTTTTTAAAATTATTAATGACAAGTTGATTTTTTAACATATAATTTCACATTCGTCACTTAAACAAGAAAATTAATCATTTGAAAATTATTCTTCTGATAAATAATAATAGAAATAAAATTTCTATTATTACATTTTATCTCTTTATTACAGAGATACATTAACAAGGTAAGAGCTGTATTTTAATGTATATTACATATGTGATACATTAACTACTGATGAACCAAAAGATATTTAATCACTATATTAAAACAGCAAGTTCTAAAATTATCAAGGGATTAGAGTAAAGATGTGGATAAGTGTTGAAAATGAAGAATATTCATGATTTGAGAAAAAAAGTTTTCAATATTTTTCAGAGAATAAATATATTAAACCTTATACTTGCATTAAATGTTTAGAAATTTAAAATATAGAAATTCAACTTTTAGTACATTTTAATATGATTTCATAATAATAAAACTGCAGACAAAATTATAAAAGAACAATATATAAAATATATCATTCCTTTATAAAATATCAAGAAAGAAAAGATATATGAAGCATAATTATTAAATTTAAAGATAACGCCAAAGACATATTTTTCAAACATTGAATATTTTAAGACGAAAATTTTACAGTGAATATTTTTAATATTTGAAAGAATAGTTGAAGTTAGAAAAAGCCAAACTATCAAAATGTTTTTCTTTCTTTTTTTTTAGCTCAATGGTCATTTTTTACACATGAGGGCTAGAGCCAGTGGTTTAAAGTGGATTTCAAACTACTCTACAAACATTCAAGCCAAAGATGGAATTAGAATCTATAAACTATTGAACTGTAGGGAAGAGGGCTAACCATTTGGCTACCAGCTTGACCCAAACTTTTTAGAGCCATATATCATAAATAATTTTTTTGAAGTATTACAACAAGTGATATAGATATAAATTTAATTAATTTATTGTATACCAAATTCATAGTAATGCTGAGCTTGTTTCATAAACACAAAGGTGCCACTTTAAAAAACTGACAAGAAAAATTTCAGATTAAAAAGTTTCTGAATTTTAAATGTAATGCAAGAAATAAATCACACATTTATGAAACTAAAGTGTTTTTCATCAAGTTTGCAATTAATGCTTGATAAACTGTTCAGGAAATTTGGTCTTTAAGAGGAATATTCTTTAAATAAAATAATGATAGCAAAAATTAATGCACTGCTTAGAAATAAATAAAAGCTTAACAATATCTAAAAACCTAGCATTTACTACAGAATAGGATTTTCCATTTAAGAAATTTTAGTAATTTATCAAAATGTGGTAAAATACCTTAGTAAAAATTTAAAAGTAAGTTATTTTCTTATTGACAAATTATAATATTAAAATGCTAGTTTTCTTAGACCAGTTAAAAAGATACTTTTTTCTATCCGGACACAGAAATATTGTTACAAATATTACTTGTACACTTAATCTATCTCATATTCCCTATTCTTTTTCATTTTATAAAAAACTTATATAACAAATTATCAATAAATCATTTATGAAATTTTTCACATATAGAAGCATTTGCGAAAAATATTTTCAATACGTCTAGCAAATAAAGTTTGCTTGAAAGCTTAAAAATTACTTGAATGAATTTAACAAATACTATTCTAACTATTTCATGAAAAACCAAAAGCAAAGCTTTGAAAAAAAAAAGCAATTTATGAACCGCATTATCACCTATTTTAGAATATCCCATCTATTACTGAAAGATATTTTCTTTACAAAAAAACTTTCCGATACGATTTTCAAATTTATGCATGTTTGGGTAAATGTTAAATAGATTATTACTTTAAATATATTAAATGCATTATTATTTCAAATATGTAAACTCATTTTCTTTTCTGATATTACAGCACATACACTTTACACAGCTCAGAGCAAGCTCAATAATTCCTAAGCAAAAGTAAGAGTGCTTTCTCTCCAAAATACAATGATAGTTGTTTTTCATTTAGTAACTACAGTGCATACAAGAAGTTTTCAGATTTCTAAGTGTGGCATATCCCAACTACTTTAATCATAGTAGTTCCCACATCTTCTCATAGTAATTCTCAGATTATGTGATGATGATAATAAACCTTGCTCTGAAGACCAGTTGAATTTTGGATAAAACTAGTCTACATAGTCGCTGTAATTGAATTATTTCTACATTTTGATTGAAAGAAAATTTTGAACTTAGTTGAAAATTTATCTTAAGACAATTTTTAAACTGAAATTGCAAATTCAAAAATTTTTAAAAGACAGAAATCTATCCTTAGTGCTGAAAAGTTACACCTTAGCAAATATAATTTTTAGAGGAAAATATAGAAAAATAAATCAGGCATTAGCATTTTAAATGCATTGATTACAAGTTCACAGATAACACAAATACATATTTTTTTCTCAAGTATATTACTAAATTAATCACAACTAGGTGCAATAAATGAATTCTTTGCTTACAGTTAATTTTTATACTTGACGGTCCTAAAATTTAAGGTGATTTTTTAATATTTTCTTTATATACATATGCTATAATTTAAATCTTTATCAACTATTTTAAAATACAAAAATTTTGAGTTTTTTTCATTTTAAAAAATATATAATGTGGTATATGCAATTTTAGGGGTCATTGTTTATAAGTTAAAAAAATTCATGTGATATTTTTATTTTGAAATGAATGTTATTTTTAAGCAATCTGTCTTGAACATACCAATTTCTTAATATAACAGAAAAATATAGAAGAAAATATCAGTTTTATTTTGTGAAAATATATACATAAATATGAAAAAGTTTTCATTATTAGTAAATATTACAATTTATTTATGTTGATCTTAGAAATAAAAACTTTATAGTCACTGAAAACATTATTAGGGATAGTTTTTTTTTGGGGGGGGTGATATATACTTTGTACATGGCTTCATAAATATAGCCCAGTTTGGTATTTTTTGCAACAAATACAAGTCTCTTAGTGTATCTTTTTCATGTTTTTGTCGTTTCTGGGAGCAACATGCAGCACATTGTATCCAAGGATATGCTTTCGATATCTTTTATCGGAATTAGTAGAATGTGGCAAAATGCTTTTCTATAAAATAAATGCAGCTGTTGCTAGAAATGCTAGTATGTCTTGATACACATATAGAAGAAAATTCATCAAAAAGTTCTTCAATCACAGCTTATTAGAAATCAAGATTTCCTTGTTTTTGCTATTTTTCTGCATACTACATATGAATTCCACAATGATGAGTCCAAAAAGAAAATTTCTCATAAACACTTTTTCAAGTACTTGAGTGATACAAGATCACCTGATCACATCTGGTGACACTACTCATTGCAAAATTGTAATCATATCATTTTCAACTTTAGTGCTTCCTTTGATGTTGCAGAATGAACTGAAATAGATGAAGCATCAATCATAAAAAGTACTAAGCATATATATATAGTTATCATTTTTTATCCTTCCTCTTCAATATCATAACCTTTGCTAGTATGCAATGTATTGTTCCCTTTATACTTTTTCTCCAAAACCAGGAGGTAAATCTTTTCTGCTACTGAAGAGTGTACCATTTATGTCTATTTATTTATTTATTTATTTATTTATTTGAGAATACCTGTCAAGTTTGGAGGCATATAGTTATTAGTAATTATATATTTTTACTATAGCATTCATTATATCATAATTTTTATATTGCTATAGTATTATAGGAGTTATGCAAAATCCTGTTTAGAAATCAGTGTAATAGGTTAAGAACAGTAATAGTTGATTGCGGATATGAGTAACCCAATGACAAAGACATATCTTTTCCTGTATGAAAATTGCATATAAAACCTGATGATTTCATATAACATGAAAAATTTTATTCCGAATGGTGAATGCTTCAAAGGAATACTGTTTCTATGATATAAGATATTTGTAAGTCAATAGTGACTCATTTACAGTGACTATTCTTCAGGAAAAACTATTCTACAAAACATTTTTCTAATGTGTTCATTGACATAAGTTTTTAATAAATTAGCACAAGTATGGGTTTATGGATTAAAGTTTTCCTTATCAACAAAATGGATATTTCTCATCAACAAATGATCATTCTTCCTAATTTTTTAAAAATATTGGTGTGTTTATAGATTTTCTTTTAAACCTATACTAATGATAATCTGCCTTTTTACTAGACCTTGCAAAAATAAAAGGGTATAAAATATCATAAGTTTTTCAATATTTGTTGGAATCCAATATTCACATTTCCTTTGATTAGCAAAAGAATAGTGACAGGTAAATCTATTTTATTTACTATCAAATCTTGCCTACTATCCACAAATAAGCTGAAAGATTTCAAAGGTTTGTCTTCTTAACTTACATAAGTGAATACTTTTGGATTACCACAAAACCAGAATCAAGAAATAGCAAAGAGAATTAATTATATTTCTTTTCATTCCCAAATGAGCCATCTAAATTGTTCTATGGTCATGAAAATCTTCAGATTCATTTTGAAGGGATTGACTTTCATATGAATCTTCATTACCCTCATCACTGCTCAAATTCATGAAATATTTTGAATCAGAATCATTATCTTAATAATCAAAATATTTTTATTTGTTATTCCCTCATATAATACCACTGGCACTCAGCAAATCCTTATCTTTTATAAATGCTTACTGTGCAAAAGACAAAAAACCAACCAGTAAACTGAAAATTATACAGGAAAAAATGGAGCAAGAGAAAACAAATTCCTGAACCCTCTAGTGCCATCAAGCAGCAAAAATAAGCCTCAAATAAAGTTTTTTTTAATTTACCATAACAGAATCCCCAGTAAAATAAGGGAAAATATCTTCATCTACGATTTTCTTATGATTCGTTAACAGGGATGAAATTGATATATTGCTCAAATTACTGGAGTCATATGCAGAGAGTTAAAAAATATGTACAGTCAACCTCATAATTTTACGCTTTTAAAAATTATGCTTTCAAAATGGAAAAACCCAAAAATATATAAATCAGTTGTTAATATTTTTAACACATAGAGTGTTTGTTTCTTTTGTTGCAGTTGAGATCATGATTACACAGCTTTATTACAATTCTCATTGTTTTGAAATATCCATGACGTCAGCTAACAGTTCATCTAAATCACATTGTATTGAGGTGGCATTGTGTATCTGACTTGAAAAATTTGCTTCCTGCTTTCAAATCACATTCTTTGAGTGGCGGCAAACAGAGCGAAGTACACCATCCAATGTCTGAATGTCATTGGCATTAAGAAAAAATCCATTTGTGATTTTTAAAATTAACTAAGAAATATTTTTTAACAATAATTTTTTCCATTTGCAAAACTTTTCGAATTCATGGTAATTATATGTTATTCTAAATAATTAGTTTTAAAATTTTCTCATCTTTAGTAATTTTGCTTCCAAAATTAAACACACTGAAAATAGAACAGAAGAAAAACCAAAATGAAAAAGATAAAACAAAAAATCCACTTGATGATAAGTTTAAATCAGCAAGGATAATTTAAATTTCTAGTTTTCTTTTATTTTATTTCTATTCAACATGAACTTATGCATATTGTTTTTCAACATTAATATATTTTTATATGGCATTTTTTAGAAGCATACATGAAATTGCTTTTGAGCAAAAAAATTTAATTTATAAGATGTAAAATCAAAGTTTTTAAAAAAATGGTAGCTAAAATAAAAATTTACTCAGACTTATTACAATTTTATCATTATCAAAAAATATTGTGCAAGGACACTCATAAAATCAACCTAAACTCTATTTTATAATTAATTTCTCCAAAGGAAGCCCAGACACAATGCTCCTTACAAATGATACCTTGCAACCTTGATATTAATAACTGTACTCAGATCAATCTTATTAATCCTATCTTATTAATTTTATCGTATAATTGTAGGCACAATATACTTAAAAACTAGGCTTAATATGAAATGTACGATAAATAGTAGACGGTAATTTAAAAATATATTCTAACATACTTGAAAATAAAGTTCATAAGAAAGTACACAACAAATTGCAGATAAAGATAAAATTAGCAACAACAACACATAACAATAACTAATGCACTTATATAATCGATCAATTAAATAAATAATGCAACAAAAAATTCATTATAAAATATTTGTTCAACAAATGTATAAGTTTCAACAAACTTTACCTAAATCCTTGATAGAACAATTTATATGAAATGTTTACACATCTATAGAAAAACAGTTTTTTTTTCTGATATACATAAATCATCTGAACAGCTACAAGCTATTTTTATATTGCTAATATTTAAAAAATGTTTCTGAGGTTTTAAACAGTTCCTTTATCTTATTTAAAAACTATTCGAGTTTTAACTTAATTTTTTAAACAGCATTCTAGCAATCGAAAGGTAGTGAATTTCATATCGACACAAAGATAAATAGTTTTTATTAATGTTGGCTGGAGCATGTAAAATAGCTTGTGACTGTAATCTTCAACAAGTTAAGTGATATCTATAAGGGTTTCAGACCAAGTATATAGATCTTTTGCTTTGTCTCTGCTTATTTATTAAATTAGGTATTATTCCATTATACTTCCTTAATTGATCATCTAAGCAATTTCTAATCAGTTTCCATCAGAAATAAACTTTAGCATTTAAATAAGTTTAGTCAATAAATCATAATTACTTAATTTATAAAATATAAATAAAATATTTGTACGACTTTTTAGTATTTCTAAAAATATAAAACTTTTTAAACTCTATATGATGCTAATATTTATGCCAGTAATTGTGATTTGTCCTGAGATGATTATTGTACTTTAAATTATAATATGTACATTAATTATTAATGAGATCACAACATATCAATAATGAAGTAAATGCATGACAAATTTTACTACATTTAAATTCTATACTTACACAGAATAAAAATTTTCTGCACTAACTTCAGATAAGGATTGAGCAAGGGAACTTATAGAGAGAAAAGAATCTTCTGGTAGCTCACTTTGAACAGCAACATGTTCAAGACTCCATGTTGAAAGAATTGTGGTTGAATTTCCTTTAGTCTACATTTAAAGGATTATTCTGATTAAGCATATTATTCATGCAGTAAAATATTTCAAACTTATTAGATAATGAAACTTACTTCAGGCCAAGAAGACACCATAGAAGCAACTTGACTTGTTTTACTCATATTTACAGAAATAGAAGGTTGAAAAGAGAAATAATCAGCTTTTTTCTTGAAGATATCTTGAAAATCAGTTATAAAATAAGTAACTATCTGATTTGTAAGAGACTGCTCTTTTAAACCAACAAAATCTTCTGTTACCCTAAAACATCAAAATTTAACAAAGATTTGTCTATTTTCAAATTACATACATAAAGTATTGAAAATAAATCTTTAGACAGTGGTTATTATATAAAATTTCAAGGACTGTAGGACTAAATAATTAAAATACAAAAATTGGAATAATGAAATGAAAAACAGACATAAATATTATAGATTATTAAATATAAACAGGAAAAATTGTTAAATTAAATTTTTTAATTTTGTTTACAAACCTTTTACTTTTTAAAATAATATCCTTAATCAGTAGAAAACAATTGTAACTGTGTTAAAAAAGCTTAATTAAATTTTGATTTTATTATGGGATAAACAGTGCTGAAAACAAAGTAATCTTTGCTAACATTAAATACTTGAGTAAATCATTGGATAAAAACTAATTGAAAGTGTTGAGATGAATGACTCAGAAGAATAAAGGCATTAAAACAAATTCACATGAAAGCCAAAAGATGAGACAGATAAATGTTATAAAAAAATTCCAATGTTTTCTGAGAACCATGACAGTTTCATGAAATTAATGTCATACAGAGCAGGTTTTATTTTATTGCTTTATATGCTTATCTTTTCTACATTTTAAAATGGTCTGAGATATAAAGGAGGAGTCTATTTCCATATCTGTTTCAGAAGAGGATATATCAATTGTTCTTTTGAAATTTTTTCTTGAGATATTGGTTTTTTTAATTTTTTGTCTTAGTTTTATTGATAATTGAAGGAGATTTCTTTGTGCTATTAGAAGTTGATGGTAAAGTGGATTTAGATGACAAAGTTAAAAATGGGGCAGATGCTAGTAAACTATTCTTCTTAGCTGGATTATTGCCTATTTTTGCATCTGCTAATAAAATAGAAGACTGAAAAATGCCAAATTTTGATGTTCTGTTTTTTTTTTTTTTTTTTGGTCTTGTTTCTGGCAAAGTAATACTTTCTTTAATTTTAGTCACAAATACTTCTCCAAGATTATATAGGGTAAGATTTGGAAGATGCAGCATGTTAACAGAACAATTACAATACTTGAAAATTTCTGAAGTACAAAAAAAGATTAGTTTCATAACGAGATTGTGCATATTTTCCACATATAGGATCACTATTCCTACATGCCTGTTGAGAATGACCATATCTCTGATATTTGAAACATCTAAGATGGTTAGGAAAATATAGATGAAGTTTGCAACTTACATATCCTGTTTTTATGGATTTTGGTAATACTTTGAAAAAACACTTTGGGTGGTGATAAGTATATCATCAAGTTGAATATTTATATGGTATACAGCACAAAAACTCCTTGATCACAAAGTTCTTCCAAAAATTCTGTTTCTGTGACATGCATGAAATCAAGATTAGAAGGAACACAGCGAGACTCATTTAAAATTATATAAAATAATATTTCAACTAGAAATGAACCCAATTTTTTTAAATTACTAATTACCAAAAATTATTTTGAATCAACTTAAACAAGAAAATCTCCCCAACATAATTTTTTTAACATTTTGTATATTATCAATAGCTGATGTGACAAGTTTTTGTAGTAGAAAAGGTGATACTGCATGAAAATTGCTTAAAGTGCTTATCAACATGTAATGAGTAGATAAATAGACTACAACAATGCAAGAATTAGAACAGCCCTACAAGGGATGGCAGCCACCGTTTCTGGACATTTACAGCCTCTGTGCTTACCATGTTGCTATCTGGCATCCATACACTGGGAGTCACCCCTAGACGCAGTGACCCACCCTTAATGTCAAACCTAAGGATGTGGTTCTTCACTTCATCCCTAGCAGACTAGCCCCAAGTGTAGCCAGGTGCCAGCCAATTGATACACAAGGGACCACAGGGTACCACCCATCCAAAGGGTTGCCAAGCATGCCCAACACATGGGGTTCTTGGCTGCCTATAAGAAGCAAGAAGCAAACAGAGCTCCTACAGCCATTCATGGAAAGTTCCCCCGCTTGCTGTTGAGGGATAGAAAGGATGAGGAAAAGATTAGAAGGCAAGAAAACCAGAAGGAGAATATAAATCCCCGGGTACCTCAGGATTAGGATACCAGTATTCACCTATAGAAGTGAGCCCCATGAGTAGAAAACTTGATTAAAATAAAAATGACAATAAACACGGATACAAATATTAACATTTTTATTATTTATTATATACAGTTGTTATATCTTGTATTGCATTCAAAACTACATCAATTTTCTGGTCATATACATTTTACTGAACACAGATACTATTAAGCATAATGAATCACAAACAAATAGTTTAAAATTATTTAGTAACTGTTAACTATTAAAAATTATAGTTATTAATTAATAATTTATTAATATAAGCTTTTATAATTAATACCTGAATAAATTGGGCCCAAACACAATTCCTAGAGATGATGCACTCATTCGATTTTGCTCTTCTAAATCTGAAACATTTCTTAAAAAACTAAACAAATAGCTCAAAATGTTATAATTTGCTATGGGTAACTTTTCCACAAGTGCTGCTAAGCAAAATAAACTTTCTTCTTTGCTTTTATCTAGAAGAAAAGTCAAATTTTACTTTAACTTGAAATGAAAAATTGGTAATTACTAAGAACATTTTATATTTCAGATGATTGACCCAATTGTATTAAAAATATTAGATAAAAGAAAATAATGTTGCTTATATCTAAAAATAAAATCTTACAAATGTTAAAAAGTCATTGTTAAAAAAGATGAAAATAAAAAGCAAGAATAAAATTTGTTCACTAGAATAAACATCATATAAAAAAAATTAGTGAAGCAAACATAAGACAACAGTAAATTTTTATAACTATCATTCATAATCACAGAATGGAGAGCACACATGAAAACAAAATGCAATTTAATAATTTGTATAAGAACTTTAATTCTTTTGGAAAATTGAAAGAATATGTAAAATTTTTCCAGACACTATAAGATAAATATTTGCAATGAAAACTGAAAATTTTCATTTATAAGTGTAAAATTTATTAAATTATGTCGTAAATATACATAGCTTAAAACTTATTAAAAATGGAAATTTTTGTAAAAGGAAATACAGAAAAAATAAGAAAACTTAAATGGAAGCAAAATCTTGGAATAATTTTTATAGTAAAAAAACAAGTAAGTAAACAGTAAACTTAGATTGATAAAAACAATACTATAGCAAATATTATAAATGCAAATCTAACATTGTTAAAAATGACAAATAGAAAAACATTTTTAAAAATGTATCTACATAAATATTCAAATGATTAAAAAATGGAGCTTTTAAAAATATTAAAAAATTGTTATAACTCTTATTCTCTTGGTAACTTAAGCCATTTTCAACAAAGGTATGTATTTGTTTATTGCATTGCCATAGATATTCAAAAGTAAATTTAAGTTAAAAAGAATTTGACAGAAATAAATATATTGATATTGGAGCATATAAAATTACCTTTCACAGCATTCAGAAATTGACAATGCATGGCTAAAGGTATAATTGGATCAGGTAGTTCTCTAAGAAATAATTTTAATAATGCTGCTGCTGTAGGCACATCACCCTCACTCTCAAGTGGTGCATCCCCAGTGCGATCAAATGAAATTCTGAGACGCTCAACAGAACGAGCATTCCCACTCACTCGAAAAAGACCTTCATGAGTAAGACCTGAAATTTTAAACTTATGATAAGTATGTGCACATACACATTTAAATACACATTATATAAATATATATACAAGAGTAACCATTAAAATTCATGTATCTTGTACTGAGAAAAATAATATTAAATATATATATATATATATATATATATATATATATATATATATATATATATATATATATATATATATATATATATATATATATATATATATATATTGGGCATTTAAATAATTTCACTGGATTAACTCCAAATTTAGAATTTTCACACATTTTTAGAGATAGAAAAAAATTATAATTTGGCAGTTTGAAATTTTGACACAATATTTTGTAGCATTTTCTAAGAAAATTCTTGGGACAAGAATAAAAGTAAGCAAGTCTCTTTTATTAAAAACTGTTACAAGCTTAGCATTTTGTAGCAAAAAATGGTGCTTTTTGCTGAATAGTAAAATCGAAATGTTTTCCGCCAGTTTAGCTTATTATCTTTCTTAAAATCAGCTTTTAAAATTAAAATTCTACAACACATTTTCCAAACGATTATTTTCTGTTAATTTATTTTGCCGTAAAATTTTACAGTTCTAATACTTAAAGTTTAATTGCTTTATCCATTTTTATACACTTTACTTTATGTATAATTTTATTTATACAAAAAATATGGTATAATAATTAAAAAATACTCAATTTTTTTAAAATTAATATATTACTTTAAATTATAATTTTCATGAGCATGCATATCCCTAATACTTAATAACTTCATTTATAATCAGAATGTTTACAATATTTTCTTTCATTTTGTTAATGGAAACAAAATTATTAACCAATAAAAATAAGGTAAAAATTACATAGATAAGTCTTTTTTGATTTTGTATTTTTATTTTATATTTAGTTTATTTTAAAACAAATTTTGACTTTTCATGTAAGGTTATAATAAAATTTTCATAAATATATTCATGTATTTTAAGCTTAGCAATCATTTCCTTCTGATATCCTAAACTGTAACTTTCTATAACAGCTAATTTCATATAAGCACTATTAATTTAACTTAAAGTACTTTAATACCTGATGCTTGAATGTACTGGCATAATCTTGTGATGATAAAAGGTACAGATTGATCTGATGGTGAGCGTTGCAAAAGAGTTTCAAGAGGTGTTCCAAAAACTTTACACTGTAAAACTGGAGTTTTTTTCCTTGTCAACGGTGAACTCAGAAATTTTCTCATTTTATCTATGCGACTTTCTCCAGCCGATTCTGAATGCTGTAATATAAAATAAACTTTAGAGTAAATTAAAAATGCCATGACATAAAATAATGCATATAAAAATATGTGAATATATATTTATATTAATGTTCATATATTTTTAAGAAAATACATAAAATTAAAAAAATTATTAAGCAAAATCCTAATTTATTGCCTATAAATAAAAATTACATTAATTATTTTGAATGAATAAAACAGTTTCAATAAAAATCTAATAAGATTGATGTTTTTATTATTCATGCAAATTATGGTGTTAATAAATGGTATAATTTTGATTTTTAATAAATTTAATAATATTATAAGTTAGTCTTTACAATAAAAATTAAGATTTCTTTTAAAGAATAAAATGAATGCATTGAAAAAATTTTCTTAAAAAATTTGCAAATTTTGATAAATTCAGTTTTTTATTAAAAACGTGAAGCAACTTTAATTTTCAAAAATGAAATAAGAATACTATTTTCAAATACTTTAATTTTTTTAGATAACTGATAAATAATATCAAAAAATCTTATGTTGCAAAAATAATGAAGTGATAAAGGAACCATTTGATAGAAATAATGATGTATGTGAGAAGAAGAAATATTTAAATATATCAGTTCTCTAACTTGTATTCCTTTTTAAAATTTTTTTATTAATGTAGTTTACATAATATGAAAATATAAAATTTGATTTGAAAAACTTAATTTACATAATATATAAAAACTTATATATTATGTAAATTTACATAATAGAAAATAAAAACTATAATAATAGAACATAAAAATTACATAATAGAAAATATCTTTAAAAATAAATAAATTCATTAATAGAAAAAAATATTTTTTCTCTTCAATGAAAAAATTAAAAACTAAAAGAAATATCATGTAAAAAACCAAATAAAGGTAAAACAAATTTTATAATGGCACATTAATAGATAAATCTTAATTCTTATTAAACTAACTAAGCAGTAATTGCCTTGCTTTATTCGCAAGCTTTTATACTTGCTCGTAATATTTCATCGATTAAGTTTTCATTACATAACAAATTACAGCTGAATAAAAAAATGCTTGTAAAACTCTAGGCTATATTGCTATTCATTCACAATTACATGTATTCTAACTAAGAATTTCTGTAAAAACATGAATTTGAATAGAAGTTCTTACTTGATTAGGTGCTAACATTTTAAGAAAACAGTTGTATATTTGTTCAATTTATCCATGAAGAGCAACAATAGAAACTGAAAGTTAAAAAAAAGTATAAAAAAATAATACAATGTAGTTAGAATATTTTATTTTGTGAAAAAGTATTAAATAAAACAAACCATTTTTATAAGCAGCCATAAAGATCAAATTGTAACAAAATGTGAAATTCTTATCTAAAATATATTTATAATCATGGCTGTTTAAGAGCTCTGCACAATACTAATCGTAAATTGAGCATTCGCGCGATCTATTTATTAATATTTGAAAGATTTGGAAATAACGCTCTTTTAAATATTATATTTCTTATACAATTTTGAATATATAAATTAATATACAAATCTATAATTCTAGATGCATAATTATGACGAAATTACATGTCGTTTTAAAATAATAAAATACGTTAATGAGTTTCAAATTAAAATATTAGCTTTTAAATTGCTCAAGTAAAATCATTGTTTACATTCCTCTCCAAGTAAATCACTTGAGCTTCAAACATATCAAAAACATATCTCTTATCATATTTAAGATTAATTTGGTGTCTAAATAGTCTTCAAAAGTTAATGAAAATGAGTGAAATAATTTTCTGGGGCGAGAATAATGTAAGAAAATTCTCATTTTCATTTACAACATTATTTTATTTGTTAACTATACGCACTGTACCAGTGTGTCTGTAACAGACACCAGTTAGTTACGTTTTCAGAGGTGGTGATTTGTGACAGCGTTGAAGGACTTGCGAATTGGAGCGCTTCCAAAAGATACCAACTGAAAAAAAATCGGTAAATATGATTGCAGACTCAAAAGACTTTTTTTTAGTTTTATCATTATATTGAAAGATTGTTTAATCTCTTAATTTTTCATTTACTTGGTTTGCTTATTTTTTCCAGTAAAAGTTATTTGCTACAATATAACATATTTCTATATATCAATAGAGTTATAAGCAAGCTACTTCAATGCAGGACACATAAGCAAGAACAAGATCCATTTCCATTGCTTTGCTTACCCATTCTGAATTTTTGACGAGTTTTGTGGAAAAAAAAAAAAAAACTCAACTCAAAAACTTTAAGCTTACGAGCATAAAGCTCCAAAATTGTTTCTGTCATAATACTACTACTACTACTGGCTTAATAAAATTGTTGGCATTAAACATTGTTTTGTTCGTGCATTTCGTCTTGTCACCTGGAAGAATATGCTTTTTTGATACTTGGATTTGAAAATCATGATATTCGTCCAAATGTTTAAATGGGTTGTGCTTAAGAGAAATTTTATATTTTCATTATGTCATCAAACAATATTTTACGTTTAAAATTTATCAAATTATGTTTAATACCTTCAGTTCTTATTTTATTATTATTTTTATTTCTTGTTAGTGATACGATTGTAAGCAAAATTCACTCTCCAAATGTAGTTAATTCTTGTGCATTATGTCCTTTGAAAAGAAATATATCTAATAACAATGCTGAATTAATGCATTTTACTATACTTTCTGCTGAAAAGCATCATGTGAAAATTAATGTTATGTTGATTTTCGTTCATGCACATCGTAATTTAAGACTTAAAAACAATTTTATTCAGTGTATTTCTTCACTTTTTAGTCACACCACTTCACCTTTACATCTACATATACTGGTTGATCAATTAAGTGTAAATAACGCTATTGAAATATTAAAAAAAGCTGCACCCTTATCAAGAGCAGAGACCCAGGTATTATCTTTCATTTATTTTTATGAACTTAAATATGGTATAAAAAAATTTAGCCCTTGTTTTATGCCCTTTATGACCAAATATTATGTGAAAAATAAATTATTTTTCATGTAAACAGTAATGTTATGATATTCCAATTATTTATTTTATATATCGAAATAAGCAAACATTTACATTGAGATCCATATTTAATTTTAAAATATAAATATTTAGAAAACAAGTAAAGTGATTGTTCAAATTAAATAGAAAATAAATATATTCAAAAGAATAACTTCTAATTATGAAAAATGTGAAAAAAATTTAAGAAAATTATTTCTTATTGTAGAATAAAATATTTATGCATCGGTGATTTTTCCATTTTTCAAAATGCTTTTGAATTACATTTATTTTATTTAAAATGAACTGGTAAATTAAAAGTTTTGAAACCATTAATTCACCACTTTGTATATTCACTCCCACCTCTGGTATAAATGATTGAATTGTTTTAAGATTTATTTTAAACTTTAGGTTGGGTCACTCTCATGCTAAGTGACTGCAGACTAAGAACTTAAATCAAATTTCTCCTATTTTGCGTACTGATAATTGAATCTCACTTGCATGAAAAATCAAATAGTGTGAAATTATTTCTTATCATTTATATATGTATAAAATAATTTTTCAAATTGTCAACATTTTATTTAATAAAACATTATTAAAAATTATAGAAACTAATAAATCTAGATTTTTAATTAAATTGAGAGGGAAAAATTATATTATCATTAAACCTATATATATATATATACAATATAAACATAAAACATTTGAAATATATCATCATATTTAGCTGTTGGCTGAGCTGGTAGCTGAATAGTTAGTCCCTCTAAATTTCTGTCCAAAAGTTTAGAAATTTAACTTCCATTTTTAATATAAAGTTTTATATTGGCTGAGAATTCACTTTGAATTGTAAATCCCTTTCAGATCATGTTTGAACGTACTTCATCTTCAAAAATGAAAATGTATTGCCAAATCAGCAGATTGCAATGTCAAAATAGACTTTTTTCTTTGGTTAATTTATTGTAACTATATGGCAACTTTCAGTACACAATAAATTGTAGTTGACAACTTTTATATCTATTATGCTTATTCCTATAAATGGGAAGTTTTTAATAGTTAAAAGTGTTGCTTGTTAGTTTAAAGTTGTATGTTTGAAATTAGTATTCTCAGTTAATTTAACCAATAGTTATAAATAAAGATCAGCATTTGTTTGAAAGCTTGAAGTATTTATTTTAAGCTTGAAATTAGAGTTGAAAAGCTGTAATTTCTTCTAATTTTCCATGCACGTATTACAAAAGATAAAAAGAAGTATTTTTATATATTAGTTGTTTTAAATGCATTCAATACTCTACTAGTTAATTTAGAAATGTTGTAGATCACTTAAAGTATGCATTATTTAATTATGAAAAAATTATTATAAGAAACAATGCAGTTTGCATTATTAATTTAGCAATATTACCTGGTTATTGATCCATTTGGAAGCCTTAAATACATATAATGTTTGATACTTATGTGTTAGTATCACCAAAGTAAATTTTGCGTAAAGCCGAAATGGAGGGCAGCACAGGAATCACACCAAGATATCATTACAACAAATAAAGTAATAACATGAAAGGATTATTACTCATGTGTTTTATTTTAAAAGATTAAATCAATTATGGTTGGAAAATGAGTCAATATTGACTTTTAAAAAATGCTTAATTTCTCCTAATGCTGTGGCCATTGAACTTGCATTAATATCATGTAATTAGTCTGCACATAGATTTTTTGTATGTATACTATTTAATAGTCTGTCTTAGCACAATTTCCTTGACACTAATTTGGTTTTGCACAAAATTGATTGCCAATATCCTAATATGTTAATACCCTTTTTAAAAAGATATGTGCCATTTTTCAATCAATTAGATGAATATTGGTAAACCAAAGTCTTTATCAATTTAACTTTTCATTATTATCTTAAAAATTGCATCATTTTGATTCAAGTTTTAGTCAAAGAGAAAGTTGTAAACTATGTTTCACACAAATGATGGGCCAACGAAAGACCTCATGTGCAAAAAATTATAGGAATATTTTAAAACAAAAAGTTTTAAATACATTGGTGCAAATATTTTTTTAAAAATGTAGCTTTAAGATGTTAAAAGAGAACTATAAAATTGTTGACTGATTTTAAGCCATAATCATGGCCTAAGTTATGAAAATGAAAAAATATTTTGTATTCAAGAAACAGCTTGGATCACAAATTTTAATCAACTATTGATTGATTATAGAACTCATTAAAGTATATTGTCAAGGATTGTTTAAATTTTAAAAGTATTTCACAAAAATTAAATGTAATTGTGTGTTTTACTTACCTGTTGAGTAATTGATATTATTTATTTTATAATATTTAATTTATGAAAATAAATCAGGAATATCCAATTTATGGATTTATTCTGAATAAAATTAGTTACTAAAATACATATAAACTTATGTGTGATTACTTTTAATAAATTTAGTAATATTTTTTCAATATGTTACATGTTTTATCGCTATAATGAAATGCTTTTCACTTGTATTTAACAATTATTTTCTATCAATTGTGGTTAAACAAAATTTACAACAATGGTAAACAAAATTTACCTTCTGACATATTCATTTGCATAAATCTCAAAAATCTGTTAGAAACTATTTTTTATAAATTTACATCCTTTATTAAAGACTCTGTCTAATATTAACTTTATAAAGTAGAATACAAAATAATATAAAGTTTTTACTGTCTTTGTACCTATGGATTTAAAATTTTCAATTGTGGTTAAAAGTACATTTTCTTCAAGAGCTTATGATAAGAATATTATTTGTTCCATTCACTTCAGAAAAGAAATTTCTTTAACATTTTAAGTATCTTTGATATCTAGGACAGAAATGTTACAATCATTAAAATGTTCAAACTAGAGAAATTTTTAAAGTTGCAATGCTGTTTCTTGTTCAAATATTTTAAGAGCACTCAGGAGGGATATGATTTTTAGAAAAGTAGACATAAACTAGATAGACATAACTGGAAATTAAATTCAATTTAATTTATTAAATTTTAGATGTTTTTTTTTTTTTTTTCAGATATTTAAATTGTATACCATCAACACTATTGCAGGAAATGCTTCTGTTGAAACTTTTTGCTAATTCTTTCAACTTAAAAACTTATGGGACTTTGTATGGCAATTTCAATAATGTTTCCAGTATTTCTTGCTATTGAGACTTTAAAATCTTATTTACATGAAAAAGTCATGTTCTTTGTTGATTCTAAAGTGGGAATTGTTAATTTGATTGATTTATTAAAATCATTTTTACCCTTTCAAAGAAGTTTCTTGCTAGGTTTCAACCATTGACCATCTTTAAAAGAACAATATTCTCCCAAGTTATATTTGGGTATTTGGCAATAAGAAGCAAATGGACTTTCATAGTTGTCCTTCAATATTATTCTCTTTCCCTTGAAAAGCTATGAATCATTGATTGAGACCAAATCAAAGGACATCAAGAAATTTATGTATAAAGATTTTGATGCCATGAAGAAATTGAGAATGCATCTCTTTGTGATAAAAAAATGAATTTCTTTTGATTTATCCACAAAAAAGGTCATGATTACTTTTTGAAACATCGAAATAGAATTGGTGAATCAAGTTTTGCTTTTTTATTGGGAGAGTAATTATATAAATGAATGGATCTTATTTGACTCAAGATAAAACAGATGTTAATATTAGAAATTTCTCCCTTTGGTTTTTTAGATTTATATTTATCAGCAAGACAGCTTGATTAATTGGCCCTAGTTTGGTTTTGGAGTAAAAAAATATACAGTTCTCTATTTGTGAATGTTTTACTGTAATGGTTAAGTTAATGTACCTTAATTTTCGTCTTGTAGTCTATATATAATTTAATCTTAATTAGACATTACAGTATTTTTAATTTATCTTATTAACTTTTCTAAAATGTCTTAATCTTAAAAGAATAACCCAATATTTTATTACAAATGTAATATTAGCCTGTTGGAACATTTATTCTTGACAATTTCATTTGTTCTTAAAATTTATCTTTTTTTTAATTTTTATTCAAATAGTTTTTATTTTTAACAGTTCAGTTAGTGCTTTAATATTTTCATTTTAACATGCTATTTGAAGTAACAAATTTCATTAACCTTTCAAAAACATCTATTCATATGTATCATTAACAATTTCTAAAATATCAAATTTCATTTGTGTACAAAACTTTAAGTGCATACGTTGAATTGTAAAACTTTATTAACATTTTTTTATTTACTGACGGAGTAGAGCGAAAAAAGTTGCCTGATTTTGGTGAAGTCTACATTCAACTTGTGCAATATTTCAGAGGTTTTAAGCTCACATTTTTTATTTCATTGGTTGATGGCAGAGTGGTTAGCAGTCATAACTCCTAAGTTGTTGGTCCTGGGTTCGAATCCTGGTTTGGGTAGGGATGTTTCTTTCTCTTTCCTTTCAGCTGAGATGCTGTATGAATATGGCCAACTCTATGAATGGGTTTGTGGTGATATGGCATGGGTAATAATACTACTCATTGCTGTGACTTGGTTCACAGGTACCCACTGGGTAACAATAAATGAGCAGTAGTTTCTGGCCTTGTTGTAGTGAAGGGTTAGTCACTCAGTGCCTGCTATTATACATGTATAATATCAGAGCTATGGAATTTTCAACTATATGACACTTCTCAGATTCTATTCATGCCAGACTTTAAGTGTTATTTTTATTTAAACAAGTCATTATTTTAGCAACCTTTATTGCAGCATTTTTGTTTAATTAATTTAGAACTAAATTACTATTTCATTATTATTTTCTTTAAATTATTGTTTGAATTTTAAAAATAATTTACTCTTATTTTTTTCTTTTTGTTTATAGGTAACTTTGTATGATGTAAATATTTTTATGAAGCCTTTACAAAACTTAATTGATACATTAAGACCACATTTTAGTTTCAAGCAAGGAGCTTATTATGGTGATGCCCTATTCTACCTATCTATAGGATTATATAAAATTATTAATTTTAAACAACTTCTCTTAATAGATGCAGATGTAAAATTTTTAAATGATGTGAAATATTTATATGAAGAATTCAATAACTTCCCAACAAAAGCATTAATTGGAATAGCAAGAGAACAACAACCTGTTTATCGCCACATACTAAGTGAATATCGTACTCTTCACAATGATACTCAAATTGGTGGTCCTCCACCATATGGCAAAACAGGTTTTAACAGTGGTGTTTTATTGTTACACCTAGAAAAAATGCAGAATTCTTCTATTTATAAGAATATTATTGATAATTCATCTATCATTTTAACACTGATAAAAAAATATAAATTCAAAGGACATTTGGGAGACCAGGACTTCTATACATTAATTAGTCTCGATTATCCTTCTTTGTTTTACGAAATACCTTGTACTTGGAATCGGCAGCTATGTCAGTGGTGGAAGCATCATGGCTATAGTAATATTTTCAATTTATATCATAATTGCTCTGGAAAAATTAACTTATTACATGGAAACTGTAATACTTTAATACCAGTTTCTTGATTATTTCACTTATAATTTTGAGTTAATTTAAAAACAATATTCAATTGTTTAATAAATTTATTAATATCAAAAGTTTTATATAGAAAGAATAATTAAATTTATAACAGCTTGAAGCTAATGTAAACTATTCAATATTCATTGATATCCAAATTTATAATGCTAAAAAGTGTTTACTATATGTATTTTTAGAATGATTTCAATGCAACAAAAGGATGTTAATATTTAAGAATTGATAAATTATATCTATATTAAACTGTTACAATATTATTTATATTTGCATTGAAATATTTTTATATCCAACTATTTTTATATTCACACTTTTTAATGTTACATTTTATCCTCATATCTGTATTTTATTTCAAACTTTAGATTTGAGGATGATATATTTAATATTATCTTCATACAGATGTTATTGCATAAATTAGTGTTTATATATCATTTGTTGTAACATAAGTGCCTTAGTTGCAAGTGCAATATTTTCAGATGTCATGTTTCAACATTTTATATCTAGATGTACAAAAAATATTTCTTTTATATAAAACACTTTTTTATAGATTATTAAAATTGTATTTAATTTGAATCCATATGCAATTTTTTACTATAGAAATCTTTTTAATTAATGGTGCTTGTAAATTTATTACTGAATTTTAATTTTTGCTCTTCTTAGACTTTCTACACAAGATTTTGCAACTTATGTCCAAAAATTTAAATTTAAAATACAGCCAAATGAAATGTTTCAAACAAAGCATTTACTGATTTAAGACTTTACACACACAATCCTATGAAGTACTTATGTGATAGTTTAAAAATGTAATTAAACAGAAAATTTTTTTTACTTGCAATAATAAAATTCTTAGTTTTCTGTTTATAGCTGTTTATGTTAGGAATAAAACTAACGAACAGAAACTTGTAGAGAATTTAAGCAGTGTCTATGAAAAGCGTAAAAAGGTAATCTTAAGCTTCACTCTTCCTAAATAAATTGAAATAGGCAATCAAACTTTAAGAGCGTAGTTACACTAGGAAAAAAATTAAAACAAATGTAAAAATTTTTAACTGCTTTAATGAAATTTTCTAGAGTTGCTAACTTTTCAAAAAGAAAAATCACTTGATGGAATTTTTTTAGCTGTGTAATAAAACTATTAAGATAATTTGATGTTTAAAAAAATGGAATCTAAACACATTACATTCCAGTCAAGTTAATTAACATACTGTTACAAATTTATAAATAATGATTATATTTGTTTTAAAATATCTCAGATCGGAAATTCTCACATTTTGGGCAAAAATTGCGGTATTTAGATGTGTTGTATTTTAAAAGCGGGTTTCCTAATGATTTGGCGAGTTGGCGAGAAATCGATACTTCTGGAAACATCCATCACCTAAGCTCTAGGACCAATATTTTTCGTGATAGCCTAGAAGCTTCCAGAACCTTGGCGAAATTGGTAGATTTCTCCGCCAAGTCAGGTATAAATACCGCAGCCCGACATGGAAGAGTTTAGTTTTTGTGAAGACAGTCAGCGAGTGAAGACGATGAGTTGTGACTGCTAGTTGTTCTCTGTCTGAGGTATTTGAGACCTGTGATTAGAAACTGTTTCTTATTATATCTGACGAATTGTAGCTGTATAATTGTGATTGTTACAGTGGGAATTTCGTTTATCTAGTGAAGTTTTTACGAATAATAGTCTTGTGTTCATTAAGTGGTTGCTTTATTCAACTCTCAATCGACACGAACCTCATGTTTGTTTGACATTTGCTTCTCCAAGCTTTCAATCTTCTTATTCATATTGTCTAATGCTTCTTCAACGTTTTCTTCTATCTCCAGAACTTTAGTTTCAACTGAAGTTACCTTATCTTCCATTGCATTTATCTTCTCCTGAATGATGTTGGAGAATTCTTCTTTAACACTTACAATGTCCTTCTTAAGTTCCTTTTTAAGCTCCTCCTGTCCAGCTTTCATCTCCTCCTGTCCAGATTTTATCTCTTTCATCATCTCGGTTTTAATCTCTTCTTGTCCAGCTTTCATCTCAGCCATCTGCTCCGCTAATTTTTCGAGAAGACTTTTAATTAAATCCATATCCATTTTTCTTGTGACACGCTGCATCAACTCTTCAACCCCGATTCTGACACCAGTTGTACCGAGCTCCACGGGTTCGTGTCGATTGAGAGTTGAATAATGCAACCACTTAATGAACACAAGACTATTATTCGTAAAAACTTCACTAGATAAACGAAATTCCCACTGTAACAATCACAATTATACAGCTACAATTCGTCAGATATAATAAGAAACAGCTTCTAATCACAGGTCTCAAATACCTCAGACAGAGAACAACTAGCAGTCACAACTCATCGTCTTCACTCACTGACTGTCTTCACAAAAACTAAACTCTTCCTTGTCAGGCTGCGGTATTTATACCTGACTTGGCGGAGAAATCTACCAATTTCGCCAAGGTTCTGGAAGCTTCTAGGCTATCTCGAAATATATTGGTCCTAGAGCTTAGGTGATGGATGTTTCCAGAAGTATCGATTTCTCGCCAAGAATCTCGCCAAATCATTTGGAAATCCGCTTTTAAACTACAACACGTCTAAATACCGCAATTTTTGACCAAAATGTGAGAATTTCCGATCTGTCCGAGATATTTTAAGACAAATATAATCATTATTTATAAATTTGTAACAATACTGTACAGATTAAAAAATATATATTGAGTAAAGTTGCATGTGTATAAATTTTAATTTGTAACAAACAAAAGTTTCCATTGAAATATTTTTAATATAAGTTCTTTAACATTAAAAATGACTATAATTTACACTTTATTAATTATAACAGCATTTTAATAATTTTAATGACTTAATTACATCAAAACAAATTTTTATGATTGCAGATTTCCTAAATAAAAATCAGTATGCAGCTATTAACATGAACCAATTATAATTATAAAATTATTATATCAATACTTAAGTATTTTTTAATAAAATAAAAAATATATTTCTGATTTTATGCATAATTTCACAGAAATAAAATGAAAGTTAAGCAACAAATAAACCAAACCATTCTCAAGCAAGAAAGACATTCTGTATCCATGGTACAGTTGATTTAAATTATTTTTAAATTTTGGGATTCTATGGATTACATTTGGAGTTAATATTGAGATGAGTCAGAACATGTTTTGTTAATGCATCAAAAAAATTCCATACTATTAAGATTTTTGGTATATTGGAAAATGTATACAACTAGATTCCTAATACTCTAACATTATTTTAGATAATGATTGGATGGTTTTATATCTAACCACTTAGTGTTTCAATATTTATAAAATCTAGTATACCCCGAAATATTCTTTTACTTTGTAGGATTAATGAGAAATGTGAGGAGCATATTTTAGTATTAGTTGATTATTCTTTTGCAAAATATTTTAAAACTTGCAAGAATTAATATACTGGCATCTCATAGGAAGTATTTTATAGTCTCGTAAATATTAAATTGTAATTTGCTAAACATTTTCTGATTTTTATTCATTAAATAAAATAAATTTTATATTGCAAATATCTATGGTGTAAGAACTTTGTAATGTTGCCACTTTAAGATATGTTATCTTTTGCAAAAAGTTTAAAAGTTTGAAAACTGATAAATAGAATCCAATATTGTATAAACAAATTATACAAAATTCATAAGAAAAAGCTTTATTTTATAAATTACATTTATATTCAATGTTAAGAAAAACAGGTTAATAACTATCATATTTAGGAACTTGGTCCCCATAGAAAAGTTTCCTTGTCAGCCCTTTCTCTGTGATAATTCCCATTCTAATAACACCACCACTTGAATGATCTCTCCACATGGCTTGAGATACAGCTGTAAAGACACATAAGTAAAAAAACTCATTCATGAGCACTTCTTTAAAAAATATTTAAAATTCTCTTAATAGATTTAAGTTTATATATGCTGTAAAAGTTTTCATTGATATTAAATCATAAAACTGAAAGATTTTACATTCTTTAAAAAATTACATTAAAATATATTTCTTAAAGATAAGGTGTTAGTAAACAAATAAAGTGCTGTAAAAAAATTTTCAAACTTTTTATAAGCTACTATTAAAATATATTTAGGATTTACTTTAAAAAATATGCAAAACAAAATGCTTACTTAAAGGCACTTTTTACTTTCATTTTGTTGATGTGAAATCAGAATAAGTAATAACTTTTTTTGTTTTCAAGTTATATTTATAAATACACATTTTTCCATTTTTAATGTATGAAAATATTTCACTGTTTTTCTCAGAAAAATACCTAAATCTTTCAAGCCACTCATCTACTTGTTTTGCAGTATAAGTTTTCTTCTTGAAAGTTTTTTTTATATATATTTATTGATTATTCTAAATTATTTAATCTTTTGCTATCTCCAACATACAGATTACAGCTGGACCCGCATTCAAAAGATAAAAAGAAAGTACTAATGTTAAAATTTTTAATGTAAGTTCATAGATGAGGAACTCGTTTTCAGTCAAGTTATCTGATTATTGTTCTAAGTTTTTTAGTTACAGTGGCTTCTTTTAATATGGATTGTAAATCAAAATGACTTAGATATCCTTTTTTCATAATATCATTCCAAGCATAGATTTATTAAATTTTGTAGAAAAGCATCTATCTTGTTTAGTATGTGTGACACAGCATTTAGAAATTTGCACAACTGACAACTCATACATATGGGTATAACTAAGTAAATATTTTATCTGTTAAAACTGATAGGTGCATTTAGTATAAATGCACTCCATAGCAATTACAGATATTTATGTTTCTACAAAATAGTAATAAAGACCAGTAACTAGTTTATGGAGGTGCATTAAAACAAGCATCTACTGTAAAATTAATCCTCAATCAAGTTCTTGAAACATTTTTTTAAATTTCAAATTGTACTTTAGAATTTAATATAGGACAATTTTCTCCAATTATAAGCTTAGACATTTAAGAAATTAACCATCAAACATTATAAATGATAGTTGAATTTCAGAATAAATTTTAATTTAGAAATCTATGGTTGAGAATTTTGTTACTATTGAAAAGGGATAGTAATATAAACTGATAAGCATAAAGGATTACTTTTTTTAAGATATAAAGGAAAATAAAAATACGGGATAGAAATGAGAATTTCTTACTAAGGATTCAAAATTATTTTTTAGGTTATTTTAAACTCAAAATATTTTTAACTCCTTCTCTTCAAAAACAAACCCCAGAGATATAAGTTTTTTCTAGGTTATTATCAATATTTAAATAGTAAAATTATTTGGAACTAATAAAAATCAGTTTCTCATTTTATTTTACTCTAACAATTCAACTGACCTTGATTCATGTAATAAAAGTGTTCAACTTAAACCATATCACAAGCACAAATTTTAATTCATGAAATACTATCAAAAGTAGGAATTAGGATTTCCACGAAACTGAATTGTCAGGTTAGACACCATTAATTTGATCAATCAACAAATTTGAAAATTAAATGTACACAAAATTTTAATTATCATTAAATTAAAAATTTTACCTTTTAAGCAGAATTCCATACAAGCTTCTTGACTCATACCAGGTTTGTAATGTTCATCACAAAAACCATATATAAAACCACTTCCTGAACCACCTAAGCAAATTTTCTGTCTCATGACCATGCCACCCATTGGAACACTGTAAACCTGTTGAAAAATAAAATATTAAAATTGCTTTTTATTGAAATTATCCATCTTTGCCCCACTCCCAGACATAAAGATATGTGAAAATGGAATATAGAAATAAGTAAAAATTAGATTACAAAAAGACATTGTAACAGCAATAACGTCAAAATTGAAATATGCATGACAATGTTAGATTTAAAAATTAAGTTGTCATATTTCAACTCTACATCCACTACACCAAACCAATATAAACTGTTAAAGGTTTTTTCCTGAAGAAAAACCATTTTAGAGAATGACCACAATCCGCTATAATCATATGCACCAATATGATGTAGATGTCTAATAGAAATTTATATTTAGTTTTCTAGCAGAACAGAGCTACTTTTTTTTTTGTCCCTCAAAGATCATTTTTTGCACACATCAGTTAATTAGACTAAAGCCCACCACACACAATAGGATTTTTCCTATGGATTTGTTGTACGTGAACAAGTTGTACCGTGTGTGAGGAAGTTGGACAGACTCAAGAAAATTCAAACAAGGTTGGTTGGTTGGGTTTTATGGCACAAGGTCCGAAATTGGAAATGCTGCACCAGAAAATCCAAACAAGCTCTGATTTTTCTTCCAACATGAGTTAGTTACAGGAAGTAAGCAATTGCTTCCCGTTGTCGCGTGTCTGTCTCACAAGGTTGCAAATTATTATGGCGATACTTGGGAAATTTAATATTTTAAATTTCTCATTTACTGAAACTTAGATTCACGTTTTACAAAATGTCACGAATATTAGATCCCATTTTTAAAAATGTTCATGAAACAAATATTGCAGGAATTTATTGAAGTCTATGCAGATGAGCCTTGTTTGTGGCAAATAATGAGTGTCGATTAAACAAATAAAATAAAAAGAAAGTTAGCTTATGAAATTTTATAATAAGCTTTATTAGAAAACAATATCTTTTTTTATTTCAGATTGCTTACAAATCTTCAAAATGAACATTTTAAAATTTTTATTTTCTATATTTTTAAATATGAATTAAGTTTAAACAATAATATAAAAGTATTAGTTGAGATTATTCTGTTGCTTTCTTTAAATATTCTTTATGCAATTAAACAATAATAAAATTAGATAATTAAAAATAATAAATTGATTAATAATAACAAAAGAAAATTATTCACCTTTAAGCAAAATTGAAATTAAATGCACTTTCAGTTATGATTTATCATTTGGTAAATGCTAATTTGTTTCCCTTTTATTTAAAAATCATTTAAGAAAATATAAAACCTAAGAATACTTGGATAATAGATAAAATTAATTATTGATTTTATATCTATTAATAAATAATAATTAATACTCAATAGAAAAATTTTTTGATGTACTAATGTGGCTCTTTAATTAATACCGCTTGTCAGAAAGCGCTAAGTTGCACTCAATGGTTCATGAGAACTTAAAGATGAGCGCATAGATGTATCTTTTCTTATAATGAAAGGTGTTACCTTATCTAACAACGCTGCATACAATTTTTCATTCACCCTCATGTAATTAAAGAATTCTTTATCTTCCGACTGTATTTCTGAAATCAAATTTAGATGTGTAAGAGTTTCACGCTGGAGCAGCCAATTTTTTGCTCATTTCTTTCTTTTTTCATTGTTTGTTTTGTTTTCACCATCATTAGTCCAAAACAACAGCCAATAATACTTTTGTGCCTAATTTACTCATGTTACTTAACTTACTATGATAACATTTAAACATTTAATGGCAGACAATACAAGCAGACAAATTAGTACAACAATAAAAACTATAAAGACACATAAACTGTCACAGGTGACAATTATCTCGACATGCTGGAAATTTGGTTATTTCCACAACTGCTTGAGGACAGTCCCGATTTTATCTTCCAAGATGGAGCACCTCCTCATTGGTCTTTGACGGTTCGTAGTTACTTAAACAATGTACTTCCACAAAGATGGATAGGCCGTGCGAGTGAAGATGATTTAACATTATTAACATGGCCACCAAGATCTCCTGACCTAATCCCATGCAACTTCTTTCTATGGGGATACGTGAAAGACCGTGTTTTCATACAGCCAATGCCGAAAACACTCCCAGAATTGAAACAATGCATTTCTGCAGCATTACAAAACATTACCAGAAACATGTTACAAAATGTGTGGAATGAACTAGATTATCGATTGGACGTATGCCGTGTGACAAAAGGGTCCCATATTGAACATTTATAAGGTAAAAAAAAACTATCTGTTGGTAACAGAAAAAGAAAACTTCGTGCTTTTCTCGTTATCTTTACGCATTAATTATTTTATTCCGTCGAGAACTTTTGAAAATATGATTTTTTAAAATCGGGTCCATCATTTATAGACACTATGTATATGTAGAGTAAAAAAATATAAGATTAATTTAAAAAATGAAATTAAATAAATATTACTTTTAAATTTTGCAAAAAATTTTAAGTGAGAATAAATATAGGATTTAATTTTAAGTAATAGGTATTTTTCAATATAAAATAATGATTTAAATTGTGAAAAACTTACCTGTCCTCCTTCCTTTCTATCCCAACCAGCTACAATCATACCAGCTTGTAGAGATTCTCTATAGTTATAACAAAGTTTCCTTAAATCATTGGCTGCAATTCTTACTCCCACGGGTTCACCCAATTCCATTCTAACATAAAAATCTCAAACATTATATTTTGCTTAAGTTTGTTTCATAAAGTTTTATTATTATATTCACAACAACAATCAACTTGATTGAAAAACAGATTTAGATATAAGACAACATATCTAATTAAACAGTTTACTAATTCTGAATTTCCTGATTAGAAAGGAAAAAATATATTTAATACAAAATCTCATGATAATTATTTTACTCCATTAATTTCATGATAATGCCTAATAAATTAGGTACTTGGTAGAAAGTCTAAGCAGAAATGTTAATTATAATTCAGATAAACAATCTGCCATTTTAGAAATATAATTTAAAAATACTCTATAATTCAAAACTAAAAATTCACATTCATTTTTGTGTAATAATATAAAAAAAAACAGAGAAAAGAAATTTTTGTTTTTTAATAGTAATAACTTCTATTCATCTTTTGCATTGAATGTTCATGGTGTTAAACATCTTATTCTTTTTAAAAACTTAAATGATATTAAAATACTTTTAATTAAAATGAAAAATTAAATAAAATAATTTAATAAATGTAAGAATTTATTAAAATTACAAAAGAGCAAGAAGTCATTACCTAAATGCAAACATAATTAACCTATGCAAATATTTCCATTAAATTGTAAACAAAAAATAATGTATAACCATTCAATAACTAAAAGTTATTCAAAGTTCTATAAATGAAATATTACAATAATTTTTTTTAAAAAGTCCATACAACTGGAATTTTTAAAGATACTATTTGAACACATTAAAAAATATCATTTTTACGTGGATACAATATTCTTTCCAATTGAATAAAAACTTAAAATTTTAAAAAAACATTTACCTACCTTCATTGCTAAAAATTCTCAGGTAAAAATAATACATACACAAGTTTGTTAAAAACAATTTAGAACAGTAAATTTCAGCATTGGAACAGATTCTAAAAAATTCATTTTAGGAGTCGCACTAAATTTCTCAGAGATACATAAACATCCACATACTGAATAAATACTCTATATATTTTTGACCAAAATATATTTGCAATTGTGTACACATAATATTTTCAAAGAAAAATTATATCTTCATATTGTAGCAATAAATCTTGCGAAAATATGAATACTTTTATTTAAAGACTTAAAATAAATTACAACTTTAAAAGCACTAAATGAATCCACAGATACAATAAAAACAATTCTATTTACTGCACTTAACTATACACAGACAGTTCTATGAATTAAAATTTATGTATTAAATAGTTCTAAAATCATATAAAGCTACAAAATAATTTTAAATACTATGCATTTTAGATGAATCAAGCAAAAGAAATCTCTGCATTTTACTTAAATTATTTTATTACTTATTATAATTTAAGTGCCTAAACCTGAAATATTTCATATTATAGAATATTGCAATACACATTTTTCTATTAATTATATTCCATTAATATTAAAAACGATAAATAATTTGAATAAATTTTGTCGTACTGCAAGCCTTTTATTTTTTAAAAGTTCACAATTTTTCTGTGATCTCTTATATCAATATATAAAAGACATTTACAGTGAAATTTCTTTTAATTTTTTAATAAAAAGCTATAGTTAATACAAAGTAAAAAAAGAACTTCTACAAACATAAATCAGTTTTTTGAAACAACTAAAAAATACTGATATTCCTTCAAATCAATGATTAATGTACATTACACAACATAAGTACCAAGAATTAAATCACATACATTCTAAATAGTTTGAAATTAATAAAAAATAGTGTTTAACAATACAATTAAAAAGTAAGCATAGAAAAAATACTTAGATTAAAAAGTTAAAGCAACATGTCTGCATGTCACAAGAAGTTTTTCATAAAGCAATAATATTTAACTAAACCGAATATTTTTCTTACTTAATTTTGTAAATAATTATTAATGAACAATTTAACTATTTTGCAAAAAGTTTTCATTAACAAATTCCAGATAACAATCTTCTTAATGTTTGTTGACAATTTGACAAAATATTTCATTCCACAGAAATTCACAAAATTATGCTCTATATTTAAGCACAAAGTATGTACATATCAAATTTTATATTAATTAATCATCAGTTTAAATACTCTTATTATTTTTGAATTAATAAATTTTTTGCTCCAGAAAAATTGGATGGACAGCTTAGAAAAGTTAGTAATTTGATTTGACTAGATTACCATATTTTCCTGTACATAATCCGCAAATGATGTGTTAAAAAAAGTTCCGCATTTCGTTGTACATATGATACACTGCCATGGATAATCTGATAAAAAAAATATTTTTCACCAGAAAAGCTTACAATAAAGATTTGAAGGAAATGTCTTTTGTGTTTCTTAAAATAAATAACAGATGGCGCTACAGCTCGAATGAATTATTTAAACTATAATCAACATTGTCCAATTATGTTCAAGAATGAACTCAGGTCCTCTGAACAATATTAAAATTCTAATTCATTAGCGTTATTTCGCATTTTATTTTAACCTGAACTTTTTCGTTTTGAAAGCATTCAAATTCGTATATTGTCATAGTGAAGTAAAAATTAAGTTACTGATCAAATTTTAAACTGAAAGCTATAGGGAAGATAAATGAAATAAAAATGTCGATAAATGTGTAATGTAAGGTGAGAAACACCATGCGATGTACAAAAGAAAAATTGTATTCCACACGCAGTTAGAAAATAATCCATTTCTTTCATTTAATTATTAACCAAGCAAATATTGTTTATTTTTATAATATATGTAACCTCGTTTTAAAAGTTATTAAAATCTATAAATTGATAAGATTTACTAAAATCTTTTCTGATCTTGATCGATGTCATGCTTTCATCTCAGTTAATCGCACCTTTCGTTGAAGTGGATTCAAACAGATGTTTTATCACTATAAATATTTTTTTACCTGTAGAATTTATTATATTTTTAATCATAATGTGTATTTTTTATTTTATGTGGCACCAAATTATCTTCAGTATAAGTTTTCGACTATTTGTCAGAAAAATTGTCGCGGACTATATGTTGCTGCGGATTATGCAACGTTTTCCCCTTAGCTCGAAAAATTGAGCTTGCGTATAATACGCCGCTGCCGATTAAATACAGGAAAACACAGTATTAATTTTAATAGCATAAATTGTAAATCATTAGAGTAGACAAAAATGCAAAGAAAATTTTGTATAAATAAGAGAATTCCTTAAATTTCCATGATCGAATAAGAGAGATTTGTATGAATATTTGTACTGACATTTTGCTATAGAAAAATTATCTGAATTTCTATGTAAGAGTAATAACATGTGACAAATCTTCGTGATAGCTATAAATAAAAATTCATTTTATACATATGACGATAATTATTCATCTAAATTATATTTTTTCAGTCATGATTCTGAAATTAACCCAGATAAGCCTACTGTCCTATATTCTACTGTCCTAAATATAGGACAGTAGGCTTATCTGGGTTAAATCTACTCATATAATAAAAAAACTCAACTTCACAGAGAATTAAAAAAAACCTGAAATGAAAAAATCAGTAATGGTTTTTTTTTTTTTTTAAAATATTATTGGATTGCTTAAATTCAATGAATTCCAGAAGTTCAATATTAAACAATATTACTAACTTAAAATATTTGCTTAACTTAGTGAAATAAACTATTTTTAAAAAATGACAGGAATTGTGGAAAACAAAGTCCAGAATTCATGATAATTTGCCAGATAATGCTGCATTGCTAGTCAAAATATTTTAGCCAAGCCTAACAATTAAGTGTTAAATTATTTGCCAGTTCTTTCAGATATAACTTTTCTGTTTTTAAAGATTAAATCTGCATTACAAGGAATTAGTTTCAATTTGCTCAAACTAAAAGAAATCAACTTCCATCATAAAGAAACTCGGAAAAGATTTTTAGTAATATTTTTAATAACAGAAAATCCACACAGAATGTTGTAAGGACAGAGATGGAAAATATATTGAAAGTAATAGTAATATTAATAGCTTAATATAAATTCTAGATAAAATATTTTACAACTATAATTTTGTTATTTTCCGACCACACTTTAAATAAATAAAAATTCATTTTTTACATAATTAAGAAGTTTTCTGGTGGAAATATACAATGACACAAATTTTTACTTCCATAAAATGTCTTTATTACTTTCAAAATTAGAATTTCTAAATAATTGATTGTTGGAGATAGGTAGTTGATAGTTGAAATTGTCTACAGTCTAAAAAACAATTTAATATCATTTAAAAAAATCTATTCCTTAAAAAACTTGACAATAACTTTTAACTCTACATATAAAAAATATGAATATAGCTGAAAACTTCTCTTAATAAAACACGATACTTCAAAATTTTATTTAATAGATATTATTATGGAATAAGTTAAATATGTACTATATCAGTAAAAGAGAGAATTTCTGAGTAATGATATTTAAAAAAATGCTGCACCAGATCTAAACATATTATAAATCCTTATTTTCTACAGTTGGAAAGTTGTTGACAAAGACTAATATGCATAAAAGAGCATTTTCCATAAAAGCCATAGAAGAAATTTTGCCCTATTTTGAATGGGATGATAGCTGTTGTTTAATATTAATTTAATAGTTTAAAGTTACATTTTTTTTAAAATAGCTATTGCATAATGTTCGAAAAAATATTTTATACTTATATATTCAAGTTAATATAGATAACTTACTTTTTACTACAATAATCACAAAGATTGTCAACTATATTAGTGAGCTTCAACATTAAAACCAATAATGAATTCAATCATAAATATAGGACATTGTATAAATATTCAACATACATAAATATTCAATAGAATTCAAATTATTACTCTAAACACTTTTGTATGTGGCAAACTATGTAAGTAAATATAATAGTCAAGAATATGCCTAATAATTTGCATAATAAAGAGAAAAAGCTGACTAGAATTGATGTTTATTATAAAAAATCATGTTCACATGGATTTCAAATCTTTAAATCCTTCCAGCTTAAAATTTCATGGGAATTGATAAACTTTAAACTTTATAAATTTAAATAATATTAAATAAAATACAAAATAAACAAAGAATCTACATAAATAGAACAAAATAATAGTATTTAAAACAAACATTATTGTAGATTTCTCAAAACATACATAAAAGAAAACCTACGCCAATAATGATAGACGATATTTAACTGCATCGCTGACTGCAAGAGTATCAGCAGCAGAACCTGAACGGCAGACATAAATGTGATCTGTTAATTTGGTAAGTTTGTCTGTTATACGACTGGAAATATAAGACCTAAAAATGGAAAATTTAGTGTAATAAACAAGGAAAAGTGGACACATAAAATTTCACTTAAGCAAAAATAGTTATTAAGAAAAATTTCACAACAATTAGATAATGAAATTGGGGGAGGAGAGAATATTAATTTCAAAATGAAAAGTTAAATTGTATATTTAGAATAATTTATCTTTTAAACAAATTTCAATCTCACATGTTTATTTATTTTAAATAATGATAACTAGAATAAATTATACTAAATATCTTTTAAACTGTTGAAAGTATTCTTTTTTATTATTGATTACCAATTATGCATCATATTAACTAACATTTTTTTTCAAATTTAATGAAGCAACCTCTTTATAATAAATGCTAGAAGTGAAAATCAAAATTGCAAAGAAATTTTACTATAGAAGTAAAAAATTTAATATTATTTGCATTACTCAACTTTTCCACATAGAAATGTTTGTCAATTAAATAAACCAAGAAAATGTAATAGTCCTTATATAGCTGATGAAACATATTCAAAACTGCTAAAATATTTTCTAACATTCTAATAACTTTTGAGATGCAACTGACAAGTTAATTAAAATGATTTTGATAGTAAAAGTAAAGGATTTTATAAATATACAAAATAAATACAATGAGAAAAGTAAATTACAAAGATATATTTAAAGTTGAAATATATGAGCAAATGTAAAATTTAAAGTGAATGCATACAATTTAATATCTTTTAAAAAATAAAGTGATTTACAGAAAAATAATGGAACACACTGTTGAATTATAAATATTCAAAATATCAAAAAACAAAAATATTTGTACATCAAAGAATTAAGATTTGGTTCATAAATAATTTAGATTCAGTGTAGATACAGGCACCAATTGGTTTAATAAAAAAAAATTGGCAGTAAAATTTAATTTTAGGCAGCCCTGCTATTTTTTTACGCTTTAACTTGCATAGTTTTAAGGTTGCTCTTTTGCTATTCACATTTTAACAACTATCTTGGCATCAAATAAATTGCCAAAAAATCAAGGGGTGCCTTAAGTAAAATTTTACTGTGTTTCGTAATCCAATTCATTTTCCACAATTGTCTCCAAAGCATTATGTGAAATTGATATTAAATAATAAAACATTGTTTTGTTTTAAAAGAGCAAGATTGTACAAAACTAATTTGGACTTATCAGGTAAATTATTCACCACGTAACATAACTTGCCATGAATCAACAAAATGTTTCCTGTTTCAAGAAACACAGTAAAACAAACAATTCTGTATGACAATCTGGGAATTTAGACATTCTGGATGTCATTAATATTATCATTAAACTGTTTTTGTAAGTGAGCTGACCAATTCTTCATGTAATACATAAACACCTAACAATTTTTCACAAACATTTCAATACTCACCCCATTGTTGTACGTGAATCTGCGGCAATTATGACACCGCCATTAAATTCACAAGCCATAATAGTAGTCTGAAAAAATTACAAAATAAGATTCATAACTCAACACTTTAATTAATATGTATAAACATGCTAAATATGACTAACTAATATTTGATGATGATAATATTTGTATCCTAAATGAGTGCTAACTTTTTAAATACATAAATTGAATGATTGGCCTGATTATTTAAGATCATCCTATATTTAGAGATTTAAACATGGAATTTCAATATACTTTATATTTAATTATTATATCAATTTAACAAGAATAAGTTTTTAGTTTTTCTTTCAGAAAATTGCTGCATTACTTGAAAAACTCTAAGAAAGATATTTTTTATAAAATTTCTTTTGTGAATTAGCTTTAGCTTTCATTAATGCATGAATCACAGTTTTAATGACTTTTTATAATAATAGTTAAATGCCCACTTCAAACCATCAAAATGTTATAGTATATTTATTCCAGGAGTTTGAAGAAAATTAACATTAAAATTTTGACATTCTTTAAAGTATACATACCCCAGTCGATTCTGCTGCATTTAACCAATCCATATTATTATCTACACAAGTATTCATGATTAATAACTTTTAATTTCACTCGTTCTCTTCAGACAGAGACAAACCCCACAGTGGAAGAACCGACAATGAATAAACAACTTTCAAAAATAAGACTGTTGCCATACCTAAAATAAAAATAAATAAATAAAACTTAGAAGCTAATTTAATGAACTGAAGCGCTCAACCAATGAATATAATGCATTATATTATTTTATAAAATAACAATAATTAAAAAAATTTAATGTTTAAATCATCTTTGCCGATTTAAGCTAACTATAAGGAGATGTTTTGTCTTGTCGTTCTCATTTTGCTTTTTCTTCTGTTCTGTTTTCAAAGTGTTCAATTTTGGAAACAATATCCCTAAAGATGTAAAAATTTGAAAACTAATAATTTAAAATAACAGGTAATATTTATGATTTTAAAAATTTTTAAAAATAAAAAAAATTTAAATCATAAATATTATAAATCATACATTTAAAAATCATAAATTTTAAAAAATTTAAAACTTTTTTCACTGGTAAAAATCATGAAGAGTTTTTTCTCGTAGCAGACAAGAGACATTCGATGGTGAACTTCACATTGTTTGCTGTCGCTCGAAAAATACGATTTGAAGGCAGACAGCAAATTCAACGACAAGTCGGATTTACAACGAATAATAAAAGGACTTAATCATGATCTTAGCTGGAATGAACAACACCCCCAAACAACACAATTTCGTCCAGTAGACGTAGATATGACATCCTCAACGGGATGTACTCTAATCCAGTAGACGTCTCTTTTTGGTCCAGTTTAGATCCATGGCACGTCAAATATCCACCTATTTTACGTCCACTATACGTCTACGAGACGTTGCCCGTGGATGGCTCATGGACGAAATTTGCATGTATTCATACGCACTGCTCTATACTAGGTAGTTTTATGGATGTATTCTAGATGTGTGTAGATTTTGAAATAATCCTTCATCTATTTTAGTGGCTCATATATTTTTGTCCACTAGACAAAGAGGAAATTATTTTTAATTAGCTTGTTACTTATGAAATTGCTTTAGCATCACATTTTTCTTAATTTTCAGTCAAATATCCTAGATTTCTGACAGATTTACTGTTCAAGTTTAGTTAATGTAATAAAATTCTCACAATTGATAAATTAGTATTATTTTTATGCTCATTATTTTATGGTTAACCTTTTGAAAATTTAGTTTTTTATTGTTTAAAATAAAACGATTCTTTTTTCTTTGGAAAAGTTAAAAATTACTTCTAAGAAGTTTCCAGTGAATGCATAAATTAATGAATTACTATTATAACTAGAGAGTAATAATATAGTCAAGGATATTTTTATTTGTGGAGTGTAATTTTTTTTATTTTAATGTCAGCAAAACTATTGTTCATACTTTATTTTTTTTAATTAATTTTGTAGTAAGAGAAACTTATAAGAATTATTTCTCAGCCATATATTTTAACTTATTAGATATTATTTCAACAATGTCTTTTTTTGTGAAAGATAAAAGAGAAAACTTTTATTTAATTAAAGTTTTCCACTCAATTGAATATTCCAAATTATTATGACAAAAACTCTGAAAATTACTTATTTCATTGTTTAAAAGCTGAATTATTTTCCTTTGTAAATGTTAAAATTTGTTTAAGAAAACATTCCAGCAAGAGAGTGTAAATCTGAATTAATTCAAGAAAAATATAACAAACTAATGGATTTTATTTTTAATGCACACAATTTTTATTCTGATTATTTACATTAATCATAAATATTAATAAATATAATTTCACCATCTGTTGTCTTTGAATACTGTGGAGTTCACCACGCAGCATCTGAAAATAAAGTACATTTAAAATAATTAGCAATAACAATTAACATTTTCAGATGAATAACCTCAGACAAAATAGTAAAAATCCTGAAGACAATTTTCATCAATATTTAATTTATTTCTTATCAATCTGATTAATACATTAAACTGATTGGATGTAAATCTCATTATTAAAAAACAGCGTAAATTAATCAGAAAAATATCAAAAATTTCCTTCACTAATTTAAGACATTAATTAACTTTATAAAAACATGGTTTGAAATATTTTTATTTTAATTCAGTAAATGTTTTAAATACATATTTAGTAATTCAAGTTCTAAGAAATATCAGCTTTGTAAATATGGTAACCTTTGTGTTTGATTAAATAATTAAAATTGCAAAATGTTTAAAGTATGTTACAAACACCTTCAAATTATCAGATAGAATTGAACATTACTTTTATAATGAAAACAGTGCTTAAGTAATCAAACAGAGAATTGAATTTATATATTAGCGCTTACATAAATATATTTCATTAAAAAAATTTTCTATGAGAAAAGTGTATTTTTTCATCATTTCTACAAAAGAAAACTTTCAATGACATGCTTATTCAAACATTGCACTTACCTAAAACTAACTGCTTCATATTCAGTTCATTAAAGGATTTCTTCAAAGCACAAAAATAACTGAACTCAGGTGCAAGTTTATTGGCCATTAATTTTTTTAGTGATGCTTATGGTGCAATTCCCGGAAGAAGTTCCCTCAGACAAGCTTAAAAAGTGGCACTGAAACAAAACAAATAAAAATATAAATATTTTATAATTAAAAACATTTTATAATTTAAATTTGAAATTACTGTATTAATTTTGGCAACATCCATACATTATGTAGTCATAATAATAATTATTATTTACAGCATAAAATTCACATAAGTTTTAGAAAAATAAATCTAATATATATTCCTATACATTTAATAAAGCATATATATAAAAAATAATTATTTAAACAATACAAAATCAAATCAACTATAATATAGTAAAAGCGTTGTGGACAACCACTTTACGGTAGATAATAATAGTTAATGATGTCAGTGCATACATAGGTGATAATACCAGTTAATATATCCTGTGAAAAGTAAATCTCATCTCTCACCAACACAAAGTATATTTTCAATGAATCTCCTCCTATGTTAATATCTACGGAAATAAATTAACCAATACTCTTGAAAAGGTATAGGATTAGAACATCCTGTCCCTTTCCTCTCAAAACTTTGATATTTAGAATTAGGCAAAAAGATCAAAACAAAGAAAATAGTTAATACCTCCCTATAGTATAAAGGCATAAAAAAACAGGATTTTTCTATCTCTTGTTTCCAAACAGTAAAATAGCTTGGCTCTATATTGGCTAATCATGGCTTTGTCTAGGTCCAGTATTGGCAGTCTATATCGGGCCAATCCTGAATGGTCTACATTTCGTTATATAGAACCAATATGGGTTACTTAGATAGGGCCAAGCTTGGCAATCTACATTGGAGCAGTCTGGGTGGCTAAGATAGGACCAAGCTTGGCTGCCAAAATTGGTCTAATTTAAGCAGCCAAGTTAGGACCAAGCTTGGCTGTCGAAATCGGTTCAATTTAGGCAGTCAAGATGGAACCTATCTTGGCTTATAGGTTTGTCTACATTATCTGTAGCTCATAGTGATAACAAAGGATTTTATTTTGTATTACTAAATTAGAAGTAAGCTATTTTAAATTATTACAATAAGTACGAATTTTTTTATTCAAAGCTGTATTGTTACATCTTACATGGATAAAATAATTATCATGCTTGAAATGTATTATTTTGCTTTCTAATATTTAAAAAAACAAGTGCCATATTTGCTATTCTTTTAAACAATATCTAAATCATAATTTAGCAAAATTTACAAATTATATTATGAAAATCAGATTATGTTGAAATTAACATTCAAAAAGAAAGAGAAATGAAATAAAATCATAAGTAAATATTTACTACATGTCAATTGTGAACGTATGAAAGATTTAGCATATAAATCTAGTTATCGTGTAAGCAATATTTTAAATAATCATATTATCAATATATTAATTTGATTTGTTTAATATTAGAAGAAAATCCCGTTTCTGCATTGTTTAACACTCATTAACTCTGTCAATATATGTATAATCATATTTTTATATATTACGCTATTTTTATTTTACTATAAATAAAAGGCTCATTTCTATTAAGTAAACTCCAATTAAATTAAAATGTAAATTTTCTTTTCTACAAGAAACTAAATTGAGAATTTATACACTTAAAATCTTTCTACTTGTGTCTCTAAGGAAGAAAAAATTTCATTTTATATTTCTAACTTATAATGAATTGTTATACATCTAGCAGAGAAATATCAAAATTTGTATTACATTTATATAAAAATATTCAATTAAAGTTAATTACTGTTTCTGAATATTTTAACATTATTTCAAATCTTGCTGTCTAACTTTCAAATATTATACAACGGTTAATCTGTGGTTTTAGTATCCCTTTCTCGCCAAATGGGTGATAGAGACGCCAAGCATGGTAACTATTTTATTCTAAATGCACTCCTTGTGGCAACCCTGTCTTTTTTGTGTTTCTCCGGAGCGGAGTGAGCGGAGGCGCTTGTATGCTCTGTTTTCGCGCATGCTTTTTTAACAACTCTTTTGTTTCAGTATTCCTATTGGTCGCTAATTATTTTGAGTTTGAAATAACCGTAGAATTTGAAATTTGATGCACGACTTATTATTACCGTTGGATTTGCCCTGGAGGTAGTACGTGAGTTGAACTCGGCCTTTCATCTGTTTGTGAGTAGCATAACTTTTGGTCTTTTGTTTTTTGCTTATATTTGGTTAAATCCTTGATTTCGCTATGGAATTAGTTGAAGTATTGAATGCTAATAAAAAATATTCAATTAGCTATATTAACGTTTTGCCAGCCATGGGTAAGAAAGCGGTGTTAGAATGGTGTATGAAAAAAGGTTTCATAACTTCTGCGTATAAATGTCCAAAATGTGGGTC
This sequence comes from Latrodectus hesperus, assembly GCA_037975125.1. Lineage (NCBI taxonomy): Eukaryota > Metazoa > Arthropoda > Arachnida > Araneae > Theridiidae > Latrodectus > Latrodectus hesperus. The sequence goes on along the minus strand of JAJQOW010000467.1, from coordinate 26,041 downwards.
ACAAATGAGTTTGAAGCCGAGGACTGATAAGAATCCTGGATATATTTGGTTTTGTAGAAAGCAAGGTAGAGAGAATGCGCATGAATGCACAAAGAGTGTACGAGTGGGCTCGTGGTTTAGTCACAGCTATTTGAGTATAATTCAAATTTTGAAATTGACGCGATTGTGGTATGCAAAGGCGATGCATGAGTATATTATGTATGAGGTGAAAGTGTTTGAGCATTGAGTGACTGATTGGTGTATGTTTTGTAGAGAAGTGTGCCAAGAGCTTATGATGAATGAACGTGCGGAAAGGAATGGTGGATATGGTAAGACTGTTGAAATTGATGAATCAAAATTTGGGAAAAGGAAGTATGGAAGAGGAAAGCCAGTTAAGGGCGAATGGGTCTTCGGTGGTGTTGAAAGAGGATCGGGTAGATGTTTTTTTAGAGTGGTTGAAAGGAGGGATGCTGTGACTTCCCCCGAGTCCCGATTCTCAGGGATTGGGTATTGCCTGGGACGACTAAAATTTCAGACTGTTGGAAGGTCTATAACTGCCTTGAAAAGGACGGTTATAAGCATCTACGGGTCAACCACAGCCTGATATTATGTAGACCCCGATTCTGGTACCCATACTAATTCCATAGAGGGGCCTTGGTCAGCGATCAAATGTGCACTTAACGGAAAGCATCATGTTCCGGGCGAGTTTGATTCCTATTTGGCCGAATATATGTGGAGAAAACTTCATGGCCACAAGCAGACGGATGAGGATCTACCCTCCAGCGGCACAAGACAGCAGTTGATTAAAAAAAAGGAACACCCCCACCCCTCCATGCATTACACACGTTTTCTGATTCTCCGGTATGTGGAAATTTTTTGCTTCAGTGTATTTTTATTTATTAATTTTAAAAAATATGATAATTTTTAACCATATTCTAATGTATTTTTTGTTATACAATTCGTAAAAAAAAAACATTGTTTTTGTTTTCGTTGCAATATCAACGATGACATTCGTTAAAAATACGGATTTCGGTTTCGTCGACACAGAAACGACGTTTTTGCGTAGTGTCTCTCGGAGCATTTAAATCAGCGTAACAACAACCAAAAATACGCCAGTTGGCAACTTTTAGAAAATGCGCCAAGAAGGGGACCCAAAGCACATTTTCTCCATATTTTTTTCTTTACATGAGAAACAACATTAATGACATTAACAACATGAATTATTTGCTTAGAGTTCAATATTAATTTTGAACAAAAGTTGCTTAGTTCTAAAAATATTTTATCCTGAAAATATTAACCAGACACTAGAACAGGCAGTTTATTCTAAAATTTTTATTTTACAAAATGCATATATTTTTGCACTATAGATAATACATGTTACTTCTTTATATTTTTAAAATTCAGCTTTCAACGTTGCTCTTCTCTTTAATCACTTAAGCTGTTTGTTCACTATAGTGGATCGGGACTACAACAGCACCTATAAATTTAAATAAAAAATTATTAGAATAAATAATATTTTTCCACACATATATACAGTACATCTAAAATATAATATTTTCTAACTCAAATTAATTTTGTAATTTTAGAAAGTTTTAAGGTTAAATTTGTTGTATATGACATAAACAGATGACTCTTTTGACTAGAAGCATATGATCTTATTATAAGCAAATATAAATTATATTCTTGTAACTGTTCATTTCAATGGTAATTGTAACCATAAAAATTATTATTGAAATGAATAGATGAAAGAAAAACATTCTATAATGAAGACTTTTGAACAATTATAACACTATTCTGGAAACGGTCACTAATCAGTGTCCAACATAAGTAAAATAATGTTTTTTAGTATTGTATTTAACTTAAAAACTGGTATAAATGTGGAAAATCTAGATTAATTTTTCACACGCTTCATATTGTGTAATGCTAATGTTCTTTTATTGTTTAATTAAACAAAAATTAAAAACATGCAATCTTTCATGTAAACATCTTTTAATAAGATATACCTTTATGATGTTATTAGAGAAATCCAAAACTACCATTAGTCATACCTTTAAGCAATAATTAATCATAATAAGTAAATTATATAACTGACATATAGATATACCTTTAAGCAAAGAATACTGAGATTCATGCTATATCGGAAACATTTATAAATGTTATAACACTGCTTAAAAAGGAATAATTTACACTGTATTACATTTTCAACAAAAAATTTGAAACCAAATTATTCTAATATTTTCTTATGAATTTTTAATAGAAATATTAATTAAAAATTACGGATAAATATAGTTTCAAATATTTAGTAGCTATATTGAATATTTGGAGTAATTTATAAATCAGACTAAAATTTCTATAGCAATACTAAAATTAGTAACAGTTTGAATACTAAACAAGTTTTATTAATTTATTATTCTTTATTAAATAGAAGTCATGTACAATTTAAAGTTCAGTTCAAGGATCTTTGAAATGTCTCACATATTCTGGGAGTATCAAGAGATTTCCTTTTTGCTTCCAAACGCCATCAGAAACAAGAATCACCGTAGCACATTTTGGATTGCCTTGGACTGGACTGGGAGGAAATCCACAATTGTCAACTTCTTGAATCAGACTTCATTAAAGTCAACCGTTTCATTAATCTGGTCTGACTCCTTCAGAGCAGAATGGAGATTAGAAACAATACAATAATAATGTTGTGGTGAACTCGGTAATTTTCGAAGAATTCCGAGGAAACCCAGATTCGTTTTTGAAATAATTGAATGACAGAGATAAATTTAAAACAAAAATGCTATAAAACTTTTTTATTTATTTTAGTAACTTAATTACAAGGGAAATTTACATTTACAATCAAAACATTCTTGATTAAATAATTGAGATTCTAAAATTATTATTTGTTTATGACAATTACACATTAATATCATAACTGAATTTGACCAGCTTGACGAGGAACGAGAGATAAGACTCACCCCTTTAGAAGTAGCAGTGTTTTGTCTCCTAACGCCAATGGCATTACCGGCTCACGATATCGCTTGGCTTGCTCATTGCTCATGAGCTCTCCCTCTTCTCTCTGGTATCTCTCCTCAGACTCTATCGTCTCTATTCTGTTCGTCCATTTGTCGGACATCTGCAACTCCAATGTGGAAAGTCGAGGCAGGGTTCCTTCTGGAATGCGGTGGTTATACTTTGTTTACAGCTAACATCGTTTTAGCTTCTTATTATGCTCAATGAGGACCCATTCCTCAGTTGTGGACTCCTTTTCTATGTCGGGCTTCTCTGGGGGTTCTGTGTCCCTTCTCTGTGTTTGGATGCAGTTTTTAACTCTTCATAATTTTCGGCTTAGCTCCTCCTCTTTACATCATTAATTTTCCAAAGTTCTGTAGTTCCTCCTATACTTCTATGGGATAGGTCAGAAATCTCTCCCCCTCATTCCCGACTGGTCAGATTTACAAATAATACATATCATAAAATAATATACTTTGCCTGCAATTTCCTCCAGATCACTCATCCCTTCCGAATGGAAAAATTTATTCTTTTATTGCACTTGTTTCATTGTGCCAATTTTTATTACATCCTTTCCTTTATATTATTCCCGCTTAGTTTGAAAGGAAAAGAGGAAACTCTTAAATTTAAAGTGCAATAAAAATAGACACACCTATTTTCTCAGGGTTTGGTTATGTCGTATTACACTACGACAAATGATGTCAATATATAATAACTTTATATTATTCTCACAAAAATAAAATATTTGTATTATGAAAAGTCGCTAAACAAATAGCAAATAACCTCATAATAAATTGAAGTGATCTTTTTAGGGGTTACTGAGCTGTACATAACTCAGTGATACTAGCTTTTTCGTCAAAGTTTCCATTCAAAATCCTTCAGTCTGCATCAAAAATTTTCTAAATAGTTTACTTGTTTATGAAACCTTTTATCAAAAATATAATGTTGACAATTAAATAATTTCAAACGAAAGGGTTTCATTTGCACTTTTAAGAAGAGGAAACCATAAATAATCTTTAACTATAACTATGTTAAATTGTATTTGTCTTGGCGCCAAGACCTTACGACTTTGCTTCAAATGCAATATTGAAGAGGCCAGTCCCAAACATCTTTTAGACTGCGCTGGTCTACTTCGTGAGGATCTCCTAAACTAGCTCTGTTTGGCTGTATTGAAACTAAAAGTTGATGACCTCATGGATCTGATCTGATTTCAGATCAGGGAGATTAGTAAGAAGAAGGAATACCTTAAATACGAGAGATTCAAGATTCATTTCATAATATTGACATAGTATCCAGTAACTTGAACGATTGTTCTAATATTTTATATAAGTAATTTATTCAAAATAAAGTTACTAATTAGTAAAAAAGTATATGTAATGAATATGATTTTATAATATAAAATTCCAATACAATAAAAGAAAGAAAGAAAATTACGAAAATTCATTATATGGAAAAAATTTGATTTAACTCCAATGTTTTTAAGTGTTTTTTAAGAAATAAACAGTTTGAATGAATTTTAGGAAAGTGCATTAATTAATACAAATTTATTACTAATATTAAAACGAATTATGATAATTTTCTAAAATATTTAAAAAAAATGTAACTTTAAAAGCAAGCATTCCTTGAAAAATAGATGAAAGTGAAAATCTTTATAAATACCGAAATTTATGTAAGAGATCGCAAAATATACTTATGAATTTTGCTTTTGGGGGGTATAGCAATTCTTAATGAAATAAAATTTTTAGAAATAATCAGCATCACAAATTTAAAATTTATGAAACAGAAAAATGACACAAAAGAAACTTTAATTCATGTATAAACAAATAATTTGAGCTTTAAATGGATGGGAAGGAAATCACAATATCCTTAGATAAAATTAAAAGTAAGATAAATATAGTTCTCCACATTATATAATATAAATTTTCCAATTTTGTGAGTGTTTTCTGTGAAACTTTTCCGATTAGAAAGGATCTCTTATATTTTAAAATAATATATCAATTTTAATAAGTTCTAATAATTATTTAAATAATATTTCTTATAGTTATCTAAAATATTTCATAGGAATCTTTAAATATAAAAAGATTCAGTTTGATTTCTTTTTCATAAAATTTCTTAATTTAACAATCAATATAAATTGTATACTAGTTATAATACGTTTTTAAATGTTTATTAAGCATAAGTGTTGCTCGTTTAATTTAATACTTTTCTTATGCTTGTCAAACTATTTCTTGGATAGCAGTGACACCCTGTGGTGCAGCAAACTAGAACCAGGGAGTGCGGCTGCACTGGATACCAGTTATCCAATGTATGCTTAAATACACCTCTGCAGAAGCGATAAAAAAAAGGCCAGTTCTGTTTCTATAAAAAATCGTGTGAAGTTACTAACTTCATATTCATTAATTCCAATCAATAGTCAGTGTATGATGTTTATTCATGAAATTTTATTTAGCTTAATTTTAACATTTACTTATTTTGACGACATCTTCATAGCAAGCGATACAGCAAATGAAAATATATACCTGTCGAAGAAGCATACAAGTGCTTCTCAAATTATAGGATTCGAATAAATATGACGAAATGTACTTTATGTACTTACGAACTAACGTCTTTAGGATTTTGATAAAAGCTGCGATTGTTAAATCTTTCCTAGAATGAGTTGAACTGATTTTAATACTTGAAAACTTTTCAAATATATGAAAAAAGTTACGCCGATTCCTCGTTTTTTCAACCAGTATAGATGAAATATACTACATACAACGTTCTTTCAATTTCTACTATGTAAATGTCCTAATAGAACATAAATTTCTAACAGTTAAGAGACTACTTGGACATCAAGTTGTATTGCTGCATTTGAAGATTGCAAGACAAAATTGACGAATGCTGCATTAATGGCGAATCCAAACCTAACTGCACAGTTAGTATTTTTCATAGGTACTAGAAAGTATTCTATTGGAGGTACACATTAAAGCAAATATTTCCAATTGGAGAAAGCCCGAAATTCAATCCCTAATTTTTTTTCTCCAGAATTGCAAAATTGGTCTGCATGCAGTCATATTCTGTATTCCACATATTCTTCTATTAACCACTTTTGACTTATGGTTGATAATCATGAGTTTTTTATTTATATTGACCACCCTCTGCTAGTATACGTTTTTTATTAAAATTTGTATGAAAGTTCAATCTGTCAGCTTCGATATTTAGCATTCATTGAGCAATACAATGTTGATATTAAATAAAATAAAGGATTCTAAGTAAAATTAGATTTCCTCTGATAATCCTTCAAGATACAATCCAATATCATTATCTAATCCAGTTGATGGAAAGGCGGTGCACAGGAGAATGATATTGAGTTATAAGAATTATTAAATTTAAACCATGGCTTAAAATTCCAATTAAATAAGTTTCCTATTGCTTCTTATATTTTGAGTCATAAACAGAAAAAAATTGTCATGTCCGCCAAAATTGTCTAATACCAATTTTTAACAAATTCCACTACACAGTAACACAATCTATATTCATATAAGTTCACAACATAGTAGACATCTAAATGCAGGCCAACCAAAAATTTCCCAAACTGTACATTCCATATAATTTGTAAAAAATTTGTTTGGCCCGCATTGGAAAGCGATATCAGAATGTATTAATCATGTATATCATGCCAAAGTTTCAAAATTCATAGGTAAACTAAAAATAATATCGAAAAAATTCCGATTGAAAAAAAAAATCGATATTTACATACTGATTTAACCGGCTTTTTACCTTATTCTGGGAGATGCATGCATGATCCACCATTTAAAATGATAGAAGCAGAATCACATTCCATGACATAAAGAGGTTTAGCGTTTTGTAATACTTGGATCATTCACTTCGATGAACATTCGAAAATAACCATTGAATCAAAGCAAGCAATTCCCATAGCAACTTTTTAAAACCATGAATGCTTTTTTAGGTCCAAATATATAAACTCGAGCGCTTTTTATTTTCTGGCCAATAATTTAATAGAAAATTTGAATCTTTTTATATTAAAATCAGCATTAATGGTCCATTTAAGCAAACATTGGATAATAATCTTTTGCATTATTTTACTTTGACACTATGCTTATTTTAAAGAGGAAATTTACGAAATCCCAGTGAACTAGTACGCAAGTAGACAATTCATTTGTCTTTTTATCCAGTACTAAGGATGTTAGTGCTCCTGAATTCGATGAATTCCTTGAAAAAGTAATTAAAAAGATTTCCCCTTCTCCTATCTGACGTCATTTAAATTAAAGAATGTTTCCATATCCTGAGTCAAGGACGCATGGTTTGGTTTTTCTTTGAATCAATGTTATGAGACCTCTTCCAACATCTTCGTACGATCATTTTATTGAGGATGTAAGAAGAACTAATAAGAATTTTAAGAACTTTGAAGAACGGCAAAGATAAAATGGTTTTCATTGATCATGTTAAACTGGCATTTCTCTTACCCGAAGATGCTAATTTATGGTCCATAGACCTCAACTTATTACTCTTATATTACACTACTTTCAACAAGTAGACAATTAAGCTCAGATGAATCGCGCAAAGATATATTTCATTGCAATAAACAGCTTTTCTAGCAAACACGACACACTCTTCACAGCTCGCTGTGCATTTTTAATGACAGATTGTCACTAAGACATTAGTACTGAGGTAATCCAGAATATCTGCTTGTATTTAGTGATGCTAGCTGGAGACTTTCTTCTTACATATAACATCCAGAAGCAAATGGAAGAAAACAGATTCTTGAATCTTCCTTTGAATATGACTTGATACAGATATTCACTTGTAGACTTTGGTACGATCCATGTTGTTCGATTTTGCTTCGTCAGATAACATTAATTTAATAACAAAAGATTAAGTAATTTTGTGTTTGTTCGATAATTTAACTCTAAAATTTTATTATTCATGAATCTTTTTTGACTTTCTTTTAAAGTAATGTTAATGATTATGTAAATAAATAGTTAAGTAATTTGTCTCAATACCGTCTGCATATTTCTTATTACAGAAAAGATATAAAATCTTATTTCCTTAAACAAAATCAGATACATTTTATATTTAAAAACCACACACTATTGGATTTTGTGCTTAGGTGAGTTTTAGATTCTCCACATTGGGTCTTTTCATTTCGAATTTAATTACTTCTTCTTGTACTTATAACTAATTACAAGAATTTTTAATAGAATTTTCTTTAGTATTTTATCGATTATCAAGTAAAAAATCGGATTAATTTGAAAAGCACTTTAGAGAATAATTTATCAGGAAGATGTTTTTAATATATTTTCACACAGATTGGAAAAAAAATATTATTAAATGTTAGTTTTAATGTATTTCATGACTTATGTGCTAATATTTGGCATTTGTAAAATAATCATTGTAAAATAAATAGTTTTAATGTATCAGAAAACTTGTCTTCCTGGTTGGTGTTGATGAAATAGCTAATCAATTTTGCTCATAAAAATTTTCCGCTTCATAAATCAGAAAAAGAACAAATATTTTTTTATCAGTGGTTATTCTTTTTGGGAGTAATTAAATAATTAACTCCTTTGAAAATCAATAATGATGCATTCAAAACAGTAAAAAAGCTTTAGTATTGCGCATCCGGATCTCATGTTGCAACAACATAAAAATACAAATTAAAAAAATGAAAAAAAAACAAGCCAATCATGATAAATGAATGTTTCAGTAGTCTTAAAAATCAATTATTTCCCAATGTGGCCCTGGGTGTTTCCTTCGTTATTCTTCTGTGGTTGTACATCTGTCATTGTGCTATTTGTCCTATTCTCGACGAAGACTTACAAGCGGATCTCAAGAATCAAGCATACAAGTCTGAATATATGTAATGTAGTAAATAAATAAATAAAATAAATAAATAAAAAAATCGATTCAAATCAAAATGTGTCAGCATAAAGACTGAAACATGTCTGTACAAAACTCTAATCTATTGCTATTGTTAGATGACTTTTCTATCTTTTGGTATTAATTTAAGATAAATTCAAAAAATATATGACTTAATTGGTTCAATAATGTAAGCGCATATGTTTAATATAATATTTCTTATTTTTTCAAATATTTATATTTTAATTTGGAATAGTACGCTATGGAAAACTTCCCATTTAAAAACTACAAATTAGGAACTACCGCTTAAACATTACTCTTATAATTACAAGTTTTAATTTGATAGTTTTGAAAATATTTCTGTCTTCTTTGTTTTAAAATAATTTTTCAAAAAAGTGTGATACAGTATCGCTAAATGAATCCGGAGAAGGAATAATTATTTTTGTTACTTTTTGATTTTTAATACATTAATGCCTAAAATGATACTAAATAAATCATCAATATAAAATGTTCGATATTAAATTTAAATTGACGCTACAAACTATCATAGACGTTCAATAACAAATAAAATATTCAAATATTAACTAAATATTCCTATCGTATTTCGAATACTCCATAAATGGTTGTAAGCATTCCGTATGGAATATAAAACTCTAAAGTTTGGTTTTCTGCGTCATGTAAAATATAAAAAAACTGAAATTTTAAAAATTTTATAAAATTTTTGAATTAGTTTCTGTTATAGTTTTATAACATTTAAAAGAAAAGGATATTCATTTAAACATATAGATATCAGTTCTTAATTCGGTATAATGAATGACCATGTACCAAACTCATTCCATTCATCAAAAACCATTCATCAAACTTAATAAAAAAAGTTAATTAATTTATTTAATTTGGTGTTAAAAACATTTCACATTTTTTGTGTCAATCTAAAGAAATAAATATTTACACGATAACTCAATTATAAGTTCAGTAATTTTAAAAATTCAAAAATGATATTAATATGCATAAAAGTTTATATAACATAGACTATATGATTTACAATAATTTTTGAATTTTAGGTGTATCAGAGGGGATTAAGTTTGCTTATAGCCTAATGCATTCTATAGCACAAAAAATGCGTGTTGATTGGTTGGTTAGTTTCTCTCTCAAGAGTCATTTGAGTACATTTATTTTCGCTTGAGGACAAATGAAATTTGCTTTAGACTTTTTTCGTAGTTATAAAATTTGTCTTTAAAAGAACAATATTATTTTTGCTTTTGGTATGTAAAAAAATAGTAAAGTAAATAGAAAAAGTAATCTTATATTTACATAATTTTTATTATTAGTCTTAAAGATAATTCTCGATTGTTCATTATTCTTTTGATTTCTAAATGTAAAAAAAGAAGGCTGAAGCTAATTCGAATATAAAAAAGTAATCTTATTTTAATTTAGTAATAAAGTTGATTAAATTGAAAGCCAGAATTCCCAATAATATTTTTTCTTTTTTTTCTGATAAGATTACTATTCAAAATATATAAATTTCAGTGAAGTGTTTTAATAAGAAATGTAATATCTAATTACACATTATAAATCCGAATTTGACACCCAACTTGTCTAGTGGTCAGCGTGCCTGACTGCGGATAGAGAGGTCCTGGGTTCGAATCCTTGTTCGGGCATGGGTGTACTTTCTCTCCCTAACTATTCTGGCTTTGTCCTTTCCTTGTATGAATGGCTTGTGAATGGTTGCCTACCCTATAAACGGGTACCTATGGCATGTATGTACTGAGGAAGTCGATATCCACACCAAAATATGGTTCAGTCGGAAAAGTGGAGCAACACACCATAATGCCAGCCTAGCTGGCACACGAAAATAACAACAATAAGTCCGCATATTCTGAAGTAAGAAATATATAATCTCAAATTATATATTTATATAGAATTTAAAATTTATTTGGCAATGATAAAATTTCCAATAAATTTAAAATTCTTATTTTTCAGAAATGTTCTATTAAGAAAATTGTCGATTAATCAAAATAGCATAATTCAGTCAAAGCAATTTCCAAGTGTATGCCTTACGAAAATGTATACGTAAAGAACATAATTTCTCATTTCAAAAATCTGCTTAGACACATCACATGCATTTTCAATAATTTTTTAAAAAAGGAATAAGTTGTATAAAACATCAATTTTTATCGTCGTGTGCGTTTTGTTTATCACGCGATGAACTTAATGTTACAATCACTTCGTCGTATTTGTTTGCATCACTATGGAAACCAAATTACACGAAGCTTCGAATATTAGAAAAGCTAAAATATGGTGGGTAAACTTCTGAATAATGATCGGAAAGGAAAATATGCTGAAAGATCAAAAAGAAAAACACATCCGACTTTATTAAAAAAAATGGTTTTCTGATAATGATCAATTATGCAAATAACAGAACATGACCATTCTGTTTCAATCCGCAGTAGTGTACAGTTCGTCTGAATGTTTCGCAAGATAGAGTTTGAAATACAATTATTTATTATAGCTTTTCTTATGCTGGATTTTTTCTAATTTAGAATTCATTTAAAATAAATTAACTATGTAAATTTTTGAAATTTCATTTTATATAGATTGAGCTACAACGTAACTGTCACAATAGGATATTTATTTTTTTAGGAAGTCCTACTTAAAATATGTATGAAATTTTCATCATCAGACTTTATTTTTTATAAGACAGTGTTGCCAAAGATAAAATATGAAATTACTGAAGGAATTTTAATGAACGTTAAAAACTAAAACAAGTCACAGAGATTCATTAACGAATGAAAAACATATTCTTTTTATAGTTTTCAAATAAGAAAAATGCAATCTTCTGCACTGAGATCATCACGTTCCTTGGAAGATTTAGGAGATAAAAAAGCTTTCGACGTCAAAGTTGGGTATAAGTATAAGAAAAGTATTCCTCCTCTAGGGACATCAAATCCAGCACCCAAAGCATTGTTTGTGACTATGTACAGAAACGGCGATCCATATTTTCCTGGTATTAAAGTGAGCTTGAAACCAGGTAAAGATATGATGAATATGCCTGGGTTTTGTGATTATTTGAGTCAGCGATTGAAGATTCCTCAAGGCGTGAGACACTTGTTTGACTTGAATGGAAAATTAATAACTGATTTGAAAGACCTTAAAGATGGTGGCTCTTATATTGCTTCAGGGGTTAAAACATTTAAAAACGAAGCATACGGAAAATTGGCCAGGATTCGCACAAGTCAGGTTTCAAAACCAAATGCAGCACCATTGCGACCAGATGATATGCTTTTGTACAGGTAAAAATCAGCGTTGATTTTCCGATATTATTTTGATTTTATTTCAGAAAATGCATGATTCAAAAAGCTGATATTTATATTAAAGAATTTATTTTTCACAAAATAAAAATAAATTATTTTATGTGCATCCATATAAATGAGAAAAACATAAATATAGTAACTAAAAAAATTGCAAATTTATGCGAAAATAAATTCATGAATAATATTCAGCAATAGTCAATATATAAATGAATTCAAAAGAATAAAGATTTCCTCAATATAAGTTCTTAATACATATTTTTTGGAAAAAGCACTGTAAAGAAATAAATTAGATATAAAAATTTTCTAGGTTTTAATTAGTTTTTTTTATTAAATTGCAGTAAATTAATACGAATACTCAGAAATGTTTAATGAATTGTTAAGAATGAGTTAAACTTGCGAGTCAACCATAATAATTAAATTTATATTTGTGCGAATATAATTTTTTCATTACATATAAATTCAGAATGAAAATAATTTATATTTTATTCAAATTTTTTGTTCAATGCTAAAACTCTATTTTACAAATGAAAATTAAAATTTCCATAAATGTAGTAAATAAAAATGAAGTCCATAATTAATAAAGTTAATAACGAAATAATGTAGAATACAATTTCAAAAGACCTCACTCTGAAATACTATATTTAATACAATTTTCCAAATATTTTTATAATTTAAAATTGTTAAACAGATCAGAATTAAATTCAGAAAACTCAATCTTTATTAGGTTAAAAAGTAATTAGCTTTGTAGTTCAAGTTTTAAAGAAAGCAAATGATTATAAAGTACAATTCTTTAAAATGTAAAAATGACTATTAAGAGTTATTAAAGCTTTTTTTATTGTTAATATTTAATTTTAATTTGTTAATTATAATGTATTAATCTTTTACAGTAAAATATTTTTTCAGAATAAGTTCACAATGTGAGTATAGGTTCTTATACATAATATATATATATATATATATATATATATATATATATATATATATATATATATATATATATATATATATATATATATATATATATATATAATATCAAGAGAGAATACGTAACAGACATATTGTTATTATGTTATTCATTCTCATTATTGAAATTGATTATTTATGATTGATTTCAATATAAGGTTTTGGTAACACAATTAATTCATCAAATTCTAAGTAAATCGAGAATCCAACAATAATTATGTTATTAATTTAGTTACATAAGTTTAAGTTATGCATTAATGAAGCCCGGTGGCGTAGAGGTAGTGCTTCGCCCTCTCAAGGTAACAGATTCGATTCTCCAGATGAACAAGGTCGGCTGAGCCTTTCATACTTTCATTGGGTCAATAAAACTGGTATCAAGCATGCTTGGGAATTAAATACTGGAAGTTTCGTGTTAGACTGATCACCTAACTAGGACATATGTTTTGTATCCCATATCCCTAGGTCCTCATATGAGCAGTCGTGCCATTGAGTTTAGTTATGCACTAATCAATCACATTAACCGAGGTCACTTAATCTAATACATTCCAATCACTTAATCTCATTCATTTGGATTTCTTGACATTTTATTTTATTTGATTCGATTTTACTCAAGCGCAAGATTCTCAGATGGGATAAGCTGCACCGAAGTAAACAAAATGTTCAACAAAACAAAACAAAAATCAAACAAAATGTTTGATTAAGTTAAGTGCTTGAATTAAACATTGTATAAGAACTAATTGAAAATGTTGAGATGAATGACTCAGGAAAATAAAGGAACTAAAACAAATTCGTGAAAGCCAGAAAAATGCGACAGATAAATGTTATAAAAGAACTCCAATGTTTTCCAAAAACCACGACATGAAATTAATGTCATTCAAAGCAGTTTTTATTTGATTGTTTTTTGTGTTTGTATTTTCTACTTTTTGAAACGATCTGAGATGTAGAGGAGAAGTCCCTTTACATATGTGTTTCAGAAGAAGATATTTCAATTGTTTTTTTTAATAATTTTTTCTCGAGTTTTCGGTTATTTAATTTTTGTATCATCATTCGGAACCAGGATTATTGGAACCTTAGATTTATTGGTAGTTGAAGTAAATTTTCTTGTGCTATTAGAAATTGATGGTAAAGTGGCTTTAGATGGCAAAGTTGAAAGTGGACCAGATATTGCAAAATTATTATTCTTAGCTTGATTGTTTGCATCTGTTTGTGAAGTAGTAGAATAGGAAACGTCACCTTTTAGTGTTCTGTTTTTTACTGTTCGTCTTTTTTCTGGGAAAATAATATTTTGTTTTATCTTGGTTGCAACTGCTTCTTTCATTTAAGATCTATAGAGGACAAAATTTGGAAAATGCAGCATGCGAACCAGAACAGTTACAACTTGTGAGATAAAAGTATCAGTTTCATGCTCAGATTGTGCATATTTTCCACAAATAAAATCCTTATTTCTACATGCCTGTTGAGAATGACCATATCTCTGACATTTGAAACATATAACAGGGTTGGAATGTATAGATGAAGTTTGCAACTCACATAACCTGCTTTTATGGATTTTGGCAAGACTGGTGTCTGAAAAGTTAAAATAACATGTCTACCGTCTGCCGTCAAGACGAATGTTTATGACATGCAGCAAAACTCCTTGATCATGAAGTTCATCAAACCATTTCTGATATATTAATCTTTTCTGGACTACGAGAGGCGGAGTTGCTCCCTACTCGTGTATGGAATATAAAGTTCGTGTGCCATCATCAATCCGAAATCGGTTACTCGTTACTAAGAAGCTAGAAATAAACAAAATACCCTCAAACTCTGCCAGTTATCCTCAGATTTATTAGTTAATTTGGAGGACATTATGAGAATGACCTATTTTATGATCCCTACCCACCATTAATGAAAACACTAACCTTCGACCTGTCCTGGAATGTGAACCCTTCTAGCTTACCTGGCAACCACAACCTTTACAAACAAAAGCTATAACTAAAAATTATAGATATTTCGATACAAAATATTTTTTTGATTATTTATCTTTGTAATTTTCTTCCTATGTTTAACTAGAAAATATTTTTAGATGTATAGTTATAGCTGATTTCCTGTCTAAGAATCTCGTTTGATTTCAACAACATAAATATTCTTAGCTCACACAGTGAAAGTATTAGAATTTTTCAAGTGTATAAAATTCTGTAGCAATTGAAAAAAAAAGCATAAAGTTAAGGAAATTCACAATATCGCGTCTTCTTTTTTATACAGAACTCGTGTATTTGTGCTTAAGTAGAGATTTTGTCTGCATTTGAATATCAGTGGTTTAAATCAAGAAAATCATTTGCGTGATTAATCTCAATCAGCAATAGCTTTCTCAAATGCTAATTTAGTGCGTATATATGATTTACATGGAGATGGGTATTAAATAAATCTGAAAACTTTTGATAAAAACTCAGAATGTTGTGACAACTAAATAATAGAAATGTAAGTGGAAATTTATCAATACGAAAAAATGCATTTGATACATTACCACCAATGGTTTTCGAAAACATCTCTCATGCGCCATACTTAATTTATTTTACAATGTTTGGTACTCTTTGATAAGGTAATCAGAGGATTGATCTGTAAAGAAAAATTATTGTACTGCCTATTTTAATATTTCTCTCTGAAACAAACTTTAAATTGAGTTTGCTTTTACGTTTATAAAGAGTTAAATAATGAAACAAGAGGAATAATTTTCATTGATATGTTTAAATGAAACATGTTATTTAAAGAATGATAAAAACAAAAACTAATGCAAATAATATATTATTGATTTCGCTGATATTAATAGTATGATTTTAACAAGGGAATTTTAAATATTTAAATTTACAAGAAAATAATTAAAATTTCTGTATTAAAAATATTCATGAATATTAATAGTGTGATATTGTTAAATAAGCTCACATATTAATTATGTAAGTTATTTATTTGATCTATATATTAATTAATTAATTATTTTTTAATTGTGCTTGAGGATATAAAAACCAGTGTGAATTTTTTGTAATATTTTTAACAAACCTATTTTAAATTTTGTTTCAACATTCTTGTTTTATCAAGCATATATTTTTGTCACTACTTATATGAAAGTGCTTGTGAAGGGAATGACAGTTTTCAAAAATTAACCTCACAAATCTTTTAAAAGATTTTTCAGTGATATATAACAGTGAATTTAATGGTAACTAGATGAAAATTAATATTATTAATATTAAATACAAAAAAAGAAGAATGATGAGAAATTTTCCAGATTGTTCATTTAACTTCCAAAACTTTTCATCTTATACTAAATATATATATATATATATATATATATATATATATATATATATATATATATATATATATATATATATATATATATATATATATATATATATATATATATATATATATATATATATATAGTATATGTATGTATGTATATATATATATATGTATGTATATATATATATATATATATATATATATATATATATATATATATATATAATTTTGTGTTTATATATTTGTGTTTAATTTGTGTTAAATAATAAATTTGTGTTTTTTTCCCCTACAATGTCTATTTGGGATTGAATTTCAGTTAAAAACCTAGATATTTATGTAAATATCGCTTTTAATGTCTAAGGTTTGTTTTGATATGGATTTTAAACATTCAATTCATCATCAACTGCCATTTACATAACCTTTGCCGATAATGTGAACAGTAGCGCGAAAATACATTTATCGGTCAAGAAATTTGTGAGAGTAACCATTTTGCACAGTGATTTTTGTAATGTATAATTTTTAATGTAAAGTTTCTAAAATAAAATACAATAGATTAGAAAATGTCTTAGCAATATATCATGAACAACTTTCATAGGCAGCCTCATCATCCAAGCCCAGAAGGAATGTCCTTGCCTGGATCGAGAGAAAGCTGTGTTGTTACAGTGGTCAATAAGAGAGAGCCAGCCCGACGAAGTCGCGTGCTTCTTAATCTGAAAACTCGCCAAAGTTGGGAGGATGTGCTTCAAGATATGGGACAAGCTGTAGGAATGAGGAAGGCATCACGTTTACTTACACCATGGGGAGCAGAAGTAAGTTAATTTGTTACTTTGATATATTTCAGAGAAATACTTGTTTTCATAATAATTCCTGAAATGAATATTATAAAATTATGTAATGTTTTTGCAATGAAATCATTGTTGACTTTGTTGCTTCTATTTATACAAAATATAATAAGAATACTACATCCTTGAGGGAACTAGGGGCCAACGGAGTAGCATTTCACGCTTTGCTAATAGTCTCCTAAGGAACCTCAAATATGTGCAGGGTCAAAAGATTTTTAATCTGTGCACAAAATGTAAAGCTGAACAGGCATCATCTGAGCATATCTTGAGCTACCTGAAATTTTACTTGGAAGAGACTTTTTCAAAGCTCCTTATGTTTTTTGATTTCCTGGCTATGTTGTATTTGTGGAGTTGGTCTAATATCGGAATTGGACCATCTGGGATTAGCAACAACAACAAAAGAATACTACAAAGAATGTGAAAAAACTACTTTTAAAGTGTATTTATTACTATCTCTTTAAATTAAAAATTTATGAGGTATTTATGTTATAAAAGACTAAATTATCTCCTATAGTTGCTATGGAACTGCAGACTGAATTTGAACATTCGGGTGATAGACATTATAGAAATGATATGATTCTTGTTGAAAGAATCTTAAGAAGAAAGAGAAGAAATTGATTTTTTGAGAGAGTTGACTATAAGCCCATAGATCACTTGAGAGGTTAAGAGACCATAAGCCCATAGATTACTTTATCAATTATTAATGATCTCTATGGCAGTTATGATATATCTATCTTACATCGCCAGGTTTTTCCAGGGGAATGAAATCCTGTTGTGAATCTAGATAAGAACATCTAGATCTTTTTTGGGGAGTTAAAAAACAGTACGCACTACAGAGTGAGTTGAATAGTACTGTACTGGTTACAATTCATAGCAGGAGGATTGGCACCATATTTTTAAAGATGGTTCTGCAGATAATACTATAAAAATGCTGGTGCTGTAGTGTATTCAAAAGATTTCAGCATAAGCTGCCCTGTAAGGAAATACTGCAATAATTACGATGGCAAATTTGCTGCTATAGCTTATGCAGTTGACAAATTAAGAAGCATCCATGATCAAAAAATTGTTTCCCTTGTTGATTCAAAAGCTACTATTGTTTCGTTTACTAATCTAAATAATAATAACAATGCACTAGTCCACTCTTGCAGAATGAAGCTGCTCGAACTCATTGAAATCAAGGACCGCGTTGCTCTTTAATGGATCCCGAGCCATTGCGACGTTTTTGGAAATGAGCAAGCAGACAGACTTGCTAAAGCTGGTTCCCTTAGGATCCAGTCAAACCCCCTTTGTCTTTGCGTGACATCAAAAGTGTAATCCTCAGTAAAATAAAAAATGACAGAGTTTACATTTATGTTGGTGCTGCTACGGACAGACAGAGGAAAACTCTATTTGATTGGAACAATACAATCCTAGGTTTGTTACCACGAGCTGTTGGTGTCGCTTGTTCCCGTGTAACAACTGGGCATGACTACCTGCAAAAGCATCTGCAATGAATAAGTGTAAAAGACTCTGCCCTTTATCCATTGTGCAATCATGATGATCTGGATGCCGCTCACCTGAAGAACTGTCCTGAAGTTTCAAAGTTTATGACTGACAACTCTTTTGAGGCTATTAAAGAACTTTACCCTTGTTTTTATATTTGTTCATTATTTTATTGAGCTGCTCGTCGATTATAGGTTAGAGATGCCGTGGACGTGCGTAGGATAAATAAATGTTACCAAAGAACAAGTATTATTTCTAAATATATAGTTTATACTATGAAACAAATTTAATTTTAGCATTTAAGCAAACCATTCAATGAATTTAAAAAGAAATTTAATAAATAATAACAGATTTATTGGGTTCTGAAAGCAAAATGACTTGACACTGAAATTACTTTGTTACCTATGAAAGAAACGTTTTAATGATGATAACATGTGAACTCAGTCCTCTCCCTAAAACCATTCCTAAAAGAACGAATGACAGAAACACTGGGTGCTTCCAATAAAAAAAAAATACGAGGCCACTCTTTCTTTCTTTTTTTTCAAAAGCAAAAATTTATAATTAAACAATAGTACTATTAACATTTCCTAATTAACAAAGAAATGACCAAATTTTGCCGCATTTACTTTTTTTAAACACTTAAAGTTTAAATTAAATCTCAGGGTATGTATTGCTTTGGTATTTGCTTTGGTGATTCAAAAACTTTTCAAAAAATTTCTAATAGTGTCTAAAATATGAATTTGTTTTTAGTAATTAAGATCACTGTTTGTAGACCAAGAAATATTATGCTCTTATCAAGGAGATATAATCGTATTGCTTATGTGATCAGATTCAATGGAAATCATTATTGAAAGAGCCTGTAATTTTATTTAGTATTTTTGCACTAGGGAGGAGATAAAATGGTCGTGATACAGACTATACATGAAATTTTATAATAATGCGCACGTGTACATTTTAAGATCTTTTGAGTGGAGTACAATAATAATCAATTTATGTGTTTATCTTACAGATTAGAACCCAATGTCTCCTAGTTTGTTTACCATCTTATGGATGTTATTAACTTCTTAAAACATTAATAACTTAAATTTATGTAAAAAAAAAAAATCAGATAGCATTTAATTATTGCTGCGCATATTTAAAATAAATTATGACTGCTTAATACAGAATTGCGCTTATTTAATGACAATAAAATTGTAAATGCCATTTTAACAATGCATATTCTTTAGTTTTATAGTAGCTAAACTCTTAACGTTATCACAAATACTCCAAAATGTTTTAACCGTATTTTGTGTGTTACCCATAATATGCACACATACCGGCTTATTTGAAATAATCTTAGGAAAAAATTTTTTTTCTTTTTTTTTCGAATGCAGTTTTTGCAAAATATAACCAAAAATTTCATTGTGTTTTCTCTCAATAATTGGTATTCAAGTTTTATTAACAATTAAAAAAATAGTTGTTGATAACGAAACAAAAATTTAGCTTTCGAAATCTGCCTCTGGCTGAAAAATGAATGATTATTAACGCATTTCTCATAAACGTTTAAACAACTGCTCTTATAACAAATGGAACTATTGTTTTCACAGTAATATGTATGAAAATTCCATCAGATGCATAATAATGATCAATACATTTAATAAATGATTGTAGGCATAATTAGTCAGTTGTTGGCGTCTGCTTCTCTGAGCATCCTGTAATTTCATATATTTCTTAAAATTTATAGAGTCATTGATTGTCATCAACGAACTAATCATCATCAGCATTGGCACACCCCGTTGGCTGGCCTTGGCCTTCTTCAGAAGTCTCTGCTATTTTGCCCTATTTCCAGAAATCCACCTCCAATTTTTGACTTTAAATACAGAAAAGTCTTCCCTC
Organism: Latrodectus hesperus; assembly: GCA_037975125.1. Taxonomy (NCBI): domain Eukaryota; kingdom Metazoa; phylum Arthropoda; class Arachnida; order Araneae; family Theridiidae; genus Latrodectus; species Latrodectus hesperus. The sequence continues at coordinate 5,457 of JAJQOW010000467.1, read as the reverse complement.
AGGCATTTCCTCCATCTCTTCTATGGTCTTCCTTTTGGTCTTTTACAGAAAGGGCAAATCTGACGACATTAAGAAGTATTTTCTCTGCACTCATTCTCAAAAAGTGTCCTGCCCATCAATGAACTAATGGTTTCTGTTAAAAATAATTTATTTTAATTTTAACTGTAAAAGCTGTCTGTAGCTATCAATATAAATATATTTTTAGTTTATTTAAAAGAAAAAATACCTTTTAAATGTGCCAGCTTAGCTATTTATTCATTTTCAGAAATCAATTCTTGAGATTTTAGATTATTTTACTGCTGAAAAAATATTTTCAGTTTTTCGTACAAGGGTACATTTGTTTCTCAGATCTAACAGCACAACACAACAGATAATGACTTTTTATTCTTCAGACCTAATACACAACATAACACAACAGACACTGAAGTAAAATTAATGGAATACCATTTCTTTATAAGGTGTTTCAAAATATTGAAATAGGAACACTTTATACCGAATTTTATTCTCATAATTTAATTAATATGTGATACTTATTGAACGTTGTTTCTTTACTACATATAATAAGTTGCAAATACAAATCTGGATGACCAAAGTTTCTACTTTCGCACTAACACTTAAGATTAGTTATCAAATATATACTATTTAAATAAATTTAACTGCACCATTTATATAAATTTTGTTAAATTTTCCCAAATCAGTGCTCTTAAAAATGCGGTTAATTATTTGAGAATCTCAATTCTAGTTTTTCTACTAAATTAATTAAAAAAGGATATTTTATATTCAATACCATCTTTCACAAAATGAAAAAAAAATTTTTACTTCTGATATTCATAAGTTGAATATAATATTTTCAGAGCTTAATTTTTATACAATTTTAGCTCTGTATTCCATTTTAATACTTTTGTAGATTACTTGGTATTTCACAAGTGGGGGGGGGTAAGGCGTTTTATACGTCTTCAGCAAATTGCTCTTCTGAAGAATTTTCAGAAATAAGAAATATTAATTTATTGCAAGGAAAAAAGTTTATCATATAAGTATTTATTCCGGTTTGTAGATAAGCATTTAGAAAATTTAAATCCAACATTTATATCTCTTTGTGTTTTTAAACTATTATCTTATCTCTTTGTTTATTTAAATTAGTATTAAGATATCTTGCACCATAGTTTAGCTTCTTAAAAGGCTAAGGCATCGTATTTGATTTCTTAGCTTAACAATAATAGCTAGTAAAGAATAACTTTTTATTCTTAAAGAGTCTGATTTTCCGAAATCTCTTTGTCCCTAAATTTTAAGGACTGTTTAATTCTTCCTTTGATCCCATATAGATTATAATTCTTCGATATGTGGTTATTTCTTATTTAAAAAATGTAACGAAAGACAACCTTAATTTTTGTGACAGCAATTTTTAATTATTTTAAGTCATCTTTGAAATTCAGAAAATATTTTCTAAGATATACCTTGTTTTTCTTTCTTGCTTTATTTTTGTTTTCTTTTTTGTTCTGCAGTTACTTTAATATATATATATATATATATATATGTATATATATATCTTTATATATATATATATATATATATATATATATATATATACATATATATATATATATATATATATATATATATATATATATATATATATATATATATCTTTATATATATATATATATATATATATATATATATATATATATATATTTATTTATTTATATATATATACATATAATTTTACGTACGATTATAAACCAACAAAAAGTTTTGCGAGATAAATGAAATTCGGAAGTCTTGAGCATATGTCTCAATAATAGAATCGATTCAAATTAAGCACATCAGTGTTGCGCTAGTAGTGTTACTATGAACATGTAAATCAGACTTGATTTAAAGATGCTCTATAATATTCGTGAGCGTTAGTTATCGTTAAGATACGATATAGTTAGCTGCTGTCAATAAAAGTTGCCTTCAAGAAAATAACAAAGTCATTATCAACAGCTCACGGAATATGAATGTCTTCTTGTATGTAAGAATAACTTATAGTAAGGTTACGAACAGGAGGAAGTTTTTCCACGATAGTTTTTCCTACGAACGACTGATCAAGAATGTATTCACAGTGCATAATTCTTGGAACCAATGGTTAAAGGAAGATACTGTTGCAAGAATCTTCCTATGACCACTGCGATCAACAGCTATGTTCCTTTCCGCTACATGGCATTACGGAGAAGGAAGACAGATATCTACGATGTATGACTGTTCTGTATCTTTATTCATCTCAGGCTGTTTTGTATCTAATTCAATTAATCAACAGACATTCGCACTCCACTGAAACGACAATTAATAATAAAATCTGATAAACAGGTTATTTCAAAGACTGCAGCCAGCCAGTCGTCATGTAGCTTATATTCCACCGATACCCAATCATTGTCGACTGCGACTTGAATTGTTCAAGCTAGAACTCATTGGTGGATGGATTAAAGGTTTGTTATGATTTTTAAGGAAAAACGGTTCTATATAATATTTGTTTATTGGTTAGAAGTCTAGGTGAGCCCCTGTCCACGGCTTAGACAAACAGGACTGACATCTGGAGTTATGGTCTTGGAAACAAATTCCTGTGACAGCAAGAACTTACACGTGCTTATCCCATACCCCTGATTGTAAGTATGTACGTCAGTCAAGTGTTTCAATAAGTTGAGCTGCCATTCTTGAACGGCATAACAGATGTTTTCCAACAAGATAACGCTAACCTTCATATCACTGTTTTAACCCAATATGTGCTACAAATTATCCATATGTCGCCTTGACCTGCTAGATCTCTAGATCTGTCACCAATTGAGCAAATATAGGATATCGCAGGATAACAACTCCATCGTTATCCACAACAGCATTAATCAACCTTGTTTTAACCGACCGAATTCTACAGGCGCTGGAACTCCATCCCACAAACTGAGTTCCAGTGTCAGTTCAACACAACAAATGCCTGTATTTTTGTATGCTTATATTCAATTTATGGCGGATATACTAGTTATTAATGCACCAGCATTTCACGTAAATATAAGCTTTGCTTCCGCCCTACTTTCACCAGTGATCTTGAGATTTGTAATCAACTAAATATGTCAGTTAGACAGTGTATTGCCACACTTCCATTCCTAAATTATCATTTGTTCTTGTTGTGGGCTTCTTTTACCGCCAGTGTTGGCAATATAAATAAATCTGCTCATTATTCTAATTTTTATTATAAATTGGGTAAGTGAAATTTTACTAAAAAGCAATTTAATTTCATTTCTTTTTTTCACTGTTGTATTGATATATAAAACTTAAGTTTTGTTTACAATTGCGATTATAGTTTAGTTCCAATTATAATCATTTTGGCAACAATTAATTATTATTCCAAATGGTAATGTTACTAAAAATATATTAGCTTTGTTAAAAGCTTGTTTGATATATATTTTATAATTATAAAATCAATTATAATTATATTTTTATTATGATTAGTATATTTTATAATTATTCTGTAAAGTAACATACGGTTATGAAAAATAAAAAGTAGTAATGAAATAAAACTGAGGTGGAAAGTTACACATTTTTTGTTTCTTTCCTTAATCTGCAGCAGAAATATGGAAATAAAAAATATTTTGGCTTACAAAGGATAGATGAACTTGTGTGTATTACATCAGAGGTTACAAAGGGCACATAAATCAAAAAGAAAATCTTAAAGTGAGTTTTCCTTAGTCATAAGTGATGACTCTTGCCATATCCCATTCCTGATTCATATTAAGTAATAATTTATGTATTTTGAGAATTACAAATAATGTCCGATGCATATATCTAAAGAAAAGCACAAAGTATGCGTTTTAATGCTTAAATTTTAAAACTTCTGTCCTCTCATTTTAATTAAGAAAAGAAACATTTATTTCTATTGAGAAGTGAAAATATAATTTTCAAAATAGCCAATTTTAAATTTTTAATATATGCATTACAATAGTTTTATTGTGATTCTTTAAATGCTGTAATAAAATTGAAATGAAAAATGAAAATATTTTTATTTCAAAGACACTTTTATTCTTTTCCAGAAACAATGGAAGAAAAAAGGAATATTTAAACTGTGTGTTTGAAAATAAATTTTATCTCCCGACGAATTTAAATTAACTAACTATATAAAATTATTGAAACTGATTTAAGTGATATCAAAACGCTAATTATTTTTGATTTTTTCATATTTATCCAAACCATTATTTTGTCAAGTAAATAAAGTTTTTGAACTTAGTATTCAATTCAATATTGCATTTCTTGACGGTTTTTTTTAAAAAATCGAATAATCTCTATTTTTAATAAATATTTAATTATAATGATGAGTTTAGTAATAGTTTTTAAGAAAATTAAATTTTTGGGATTTTAGGATAAGTAACAAAAATTTTAAAGTGATGAATTCATGTGTATTGTGTAAATTATACATATTTCTATTAAAATTTCAGTAGTTTATAGCATGTTTTAATTAAATAAGAAAATAATTTATAATATAATAATGCTCTAATATAACCTTATATTAACCCAATAATGCTATAATATTTACAAAATAATTGTACTTTAATATTAACTGAAAAAAATATTTACTGACTTGCTTACAATCAAAAAAGTTACGAACTAAAGGAAATGATGTTAAATATAATTGAAGAATAATTCATTTATTTAAAAACTCATTTTATATTCAGTATTATAGTGTTTCTCATATTATAGTGTTTTTTAATTAGAGTTTAGTGCAAAATTTATGATTGAATGTAATATTAAGAATAAAACCAATATTATGTAAACAGGCAAAAAGTATTAATTGAATGAATTTCCTGATAGAAATAAGTAGGTTTGCTTAGAAATTTTTCTTCCTTCTGAATACACAATTTAGAGTTATGAAATCAAACCTTTAACATTAAACGCAATTTATCCATATACATCATAGCAAAAATATATTTATTATAAATTTTCCCTTACCTAGAAATTTGCAATGCATGCTTTGTCTACTTATTTTTGTTAAAGTTGCTAAAATCTTGTTTTTGATCTAGATCAGCTACACATCTGTATTTCTAAAATTATCGACCTGATTTTTTAATATTAGTAATCCGATCTGATTTTTTTAATATTTTATATTAATGTTCTCTTGCATGATGCTTTTTCATTCCCTTATTTTTTGAAAACTATTAATAGAAGGATTATCAGTTAATTATACAATATTCATAAGATATGACATTATTTTAATTTAGAAAATTATCTTTGGAGTAGTATTACTAAAATAATCATTTTTCTGTGTACTTATTGTTGTTGTCGTGTACCAGCCAGGCTGGCAATATGGGGTGCGCTGCTCCACTTTTCCGACTGAACCATATTTTGGTGTGGAGTCCGACTTCCTCACTACACACATGCCATAGGTACCCGTTTATAGGGTAGGCAACCATTCACTCCACATTCATACAAGGAAAG